>CBVK0100306089.1:0-15098 GCA_900067695.1 Picea abies | reverse complement strand
CATAAATAAAATAACATTACTAATATAATATGCCCCAATTAAGGGGTAATAAATAAAATTACTAATCTAATATGCCCCAATTAAGGGGTAATGAGCCAATATTAGGGATTAACATCTATAAAACCAAAAAGACAAAAACTAAAAAGAAAATGTATAAGACTATACATATATTACAAGAAATCACCCAAGGAAATCCACCTACGAGTAATATTTCTTGAGGTAGAGCCCATTTCTAGGCTTCGCCAAAGAATTTCCTTCAAATTCCACCAGATGATAAGCACCCTTCTTTAGAACCTCCTTCACGATGAAAGGTCTGAAACACATGGGTTTGAACTTGCTTGCCCCCAGGGGGTCCTTATCTTGGTCATAGACTAGGAAAAGTTTGCCTATAGAGAAAATATGAGGACGGACCGAATGATCATACTAACACTTGATTTTTTGTTTGTGAGCCTCATTATCCAAGGCTGCATCCCAACGTTGTTCATCGAGATGCTTAATATATAATAAACGCTCTTCAAGTAGTGAAGTGTCTGGCAATAATTGTACTGGGAACTTCAGAGAGGGTATCTGGCACTCTATAAGAAAGACTGCTTCCAGCCCATAAATGAGTTGAAAAGGTGAGAAACTAGTTGTTGTCTTAACAGACATTCGGTAGGCCCATAATGTCGAATACAACATCGAATGCCAATTTGACCTGGCTGAATTGATTGTTTGTTGTAAAATAGTCTTAAGGGATTTATTCACAACTTCCACCTGACCATTCGCTTATGGGTAGTAGGGTGATGAATGTTCTTGCCTCAACCCAAGATTTGATGTTAACTTAGACATCATTTTGTTCTAAAAGTGACTGTCATGGTCAGTGAAAATCTCTCTCAGGACGCTGAACCTTGATATTATCTGGTTAAACAAAAAGAGAGTTGTTGTCTTGCCATCTTCTTTAAACATTGGCATAGCTTCGACCCACTTTGTGAAGTATTCTAATTCTATGATGATATAACGATGTCTCCTTTCGAAAAGGGGGGTTTCATGTAGCGTAATCAATCCCCCACTTGGTGAAGGGACCAACTATGATGATAGGAAACATGGGAGCAGGGTGTGCCCTCATCTTTCGAGAGAAGATCTGACACCTGTGGTACTTCTTGACCGATTCAACACAATATTTGATTAATGTCAGCCAAAATTAACTGTCTCATAGAATCTTTGGGGCTATTGCCAACCCAAAAAAATGAATGCCACATGCTCTAGTGTGGCAATCGTTAAGCACGATTTCCGCTTCTACATGGGTGAGACATCGACGAAGGATGCAATCTACACCTTGACGATACAGAGTTTCCTCGAGTATGAGATCTTTTTTGGCCTAATGGCATATACGAAGATGCTCATCACGAGAAGCAGAGGTGGGGAACTTCAAAGTCTGGAGATAGACTAGTATATCTCTGTACCAATGGTTTGAAGACACGATAAAAAAAATGTCTCCTTTGATAGGCGACTCTTTGGGTATAACATCACCTGATTCAACCAGAAGTTCCGATATGAATTTCGTGAAGACCAACGACTCTTTGGATTTTTTCGAAATGAAATCCAAGTCAAATTCCTGGAGGATAATTATCCATCTACTGATCTTTCCGCCAATTACACGTCCTATCAACACATATTGAAATAGATTCACAATGGAAATTATGGTGGTCTTGCGAAACAAGATGTAATGATGAAACCATTGGACAACATGGACTGCTACCAGCGCAAGCTTTTTGATGTGGGAATAATTGAGTTTCAGTCCAACCAAGCCTCGGCTCAGGTAATAAATAACATATTATGAGAGAAAATAATCCTCCTGAACCAAGACCATACCGATGGTTGACTCCGCGGCGACCAATTACAATAAGAAATATTTATTATAATTGGGTGGTTGCTGCAGAGGGGTAGATGTGAGGGTGCATTTCAATGCTTCGAAAGAGCATTGAGCGGCTTCGTCCCAATGAAAAGGAATATCCTTCTTTAGTAAAAACATGAAACCCTTTTTGATCTCAGCATAGTTTGCGATGAAACGCCGTAAAAAGTTCTCTTTTCCCTGTAGACTCTGAAGCTAAGGGATTGTGGACGGGGGAGGCAACTGAACTATTGCCTCAACCTTTAGAGGATTGACCATGATCCCTGTTGTTGAAACTATGAAACTTAACATATGACCCGATGTTACACAAAAGATTCATTTTTTTGGATTCAAGTGGATCAGGTAGTAGCGATATTGCTCAAAGATAAGTCGGGGGTGTGTAGGATGATGAGCTCTCTTACGGAATCGTGATGTTAAATCGTTGAGATAAGACTCAACTATGTGTTTGAGATCGTGGAAATAAAAAAACATGGCTCACTGAAACGTAGCTCCAATATTTTTCATACCAAAAGGCATCTTCCGATAAGAGAACTTACCCCATGGATAGATGAAAGCGGTTTTGTGTTGGTCTTTGGGCTTGATTTGTATCTGATTGTATCCTGAAAAACCATCCATGAAAGAAAAGGATTTGCAAAGTGCACATTCATCGATTATCTGGTCAATAAATGGTGTGGGGAAATTATCCTTTGGATAGGCCTTGTTCAAATCATGGAAGTCCATACATATGCGAATCGTATCCTATTTTTTGTTGACTAGAGTGGGATTTGACACCCATTGAGTCAATTGGTCAGGGTAGATGAAACCAGCTTGGAGTAGTTTCTCTACTTCAGCCTTAATAGCTGCTGCTTTCCTGGGATTGACTAGACAAAGCTTCTGCCGGACCGGCTTAGCATCAGGATATATTGTGATTTCATGTTCGACGATTCTTGGATCTATGCCTAGAATTTCCTCATGAGACCATGCAAACACGTCATGAAATTTTTTAAATAAATCTGTGTAGATTTGAATCTCCTCAGTGGAGAAGTTCACTCCGACGAAGATATTCTCCACGACGCCAGGGATTCTAGAGATATTGACAGGTATCGTTTGAGAAATGGTTGCCATATTTCCTTCAGTGTAAACAACATGCATAGCTAAAGGATTGATAGGACAAGCCTTATATCCAGTCATAGTCAGAGTGAATTCACCTACTTCAATTATTCTTAACTCTGGGAGGAAGTAAGATCTGTGATGAAGATCATCCCAGGGTCTGTCTGAACTAGTCATTGCCTCAATAATTGCCTCATCTGAGGGAAATACTAAGTCTAAAGAATCAATATTGGCGAGGGAACCTTGAGCTAATGTAGGCTCGAGAATCGGATCCAACTTCTGTGCGGGAGTTGGATTAGGGTTGGTGGAAGCTTTTTGAACTATAGAGTACGCAACTTCTGTCATGGACAAAGGCATGGACATGCCATGGTGCCCTGTACCTTCCATCATGGCTAATGGGGAAGGAAGATTCCATGGATCGTTAAAGTAAATCATGTGAAATGATGAGATTTGAAATATTTCATCCCCAGGCTGGTCGGGGACAACCAATATGTAGTGGATATTGTCGGTCGGGGGCGGGTAATCAAAAGTACCCATCAAAGGTGGGCACAAACTAACCCCTACATTGACGATTCCAGGCTGAGGGTTATCAATCATCGAGACTATGGATACCCCCAATGAAGGGTCAGGATGGGAGAAGGATAACTGATCAATGGACATGATCCAGCCTTCGTGTGGAAACAACAAGACCCAGAAAACTATCATGACCACTGCTTGCATAGCATAGGTCCAACTCCTTCCTAACAAGATATTGTAGTCTATAGACGCATCAAACACTTCAACCTCGATGCACATGATCTTCCCCCCTAACTGCATGGGGAAAGAGGGGATGATTCCATGTGGTCAGAACGAATGACCATGGAAAGCAGTAAGAAGAGTAGGTGATGGAGAAAAAGTGGTTTGACCAATGGCCTTCCAACACGTCAAAGACATCACACATGTTGAGGCACCCTCCTCAATCACCATGAAAAAAATGTTTCGAGTAAATGATTTCATGGTGTAAGCCACTAGTATCTGAAATGCCATGTGGTAAGGAAGACAAGATTTGAAGTTGATCATATCAAGCATGATCGTTCCCAAATTACAAGTCTCAGCGGATCCTAAGGCAACTAACAAATCCTTTATTTGGGAAGGGAAACTCTAGAGGACTTCCAAACAAGATATTGCACAAGAGGTTTGTGACAAATCCTCCACCACAGAGTAGTTATGGGCGGCCCTTGCATTTGGGTTGTGGGAAGCTTTCTTGAACGCTCCTTTCGGGATTCGTGTCATTGTTTCGCCCAATGTCTTATCAATATGGAGAGGAAGAGATGGGTTTTTGACTTCTTTACCCTTCTAAGAGTTGTTTGGCATTCCGTAGTCGCGTGTCCTAGTTGTTATGTCAATGCTACCTTTCATCATGTATACATTCGCGGACAAAGGATTACTCGAAGATGGAGGGGGTCCCTGATGGCTCCCTTCTGCGCTCAAAGAGGCTTGAGTTAGATTTTGCCCATGTGTAAATGGGTTCGTTAACATGGTAGGTTGTTGTTGTGCCAATAACTTCTAGGCCTCCATGAGCCGAGGGCACTGGTCAGTCGGATGGTCTTTCATGCAAATATTACACAGATACTTCAACTTCTTCTTTTTAGTGTTTCCCCCACTATCATTATTGGTAGGTTTCTTATTCCCCTTACCCTTCTTTCATTGTTTCTTCTTTTAGTCAGGCTACTGGGTGGCCTTTGGGTTTGTCAATTGCACACTGTGTACATTCAAATTTTGGGTAGGGGGAACAACTAAACTAGTGGTATGGCTGGCCACTGTCTGTTGTATCGACAATTGCTACAATTGATTTGATAGCTGATCAGTGAGATTTATTTGCATTGAACCAACAATACCATCGGCATGTGGTCCAGACCTCTGTCTGGTCTTGTCAAGTATCAACCTTGGTGAATATGGAAAAAATTTGTAAAGTAAACCAAATTGAGAGTAAATCAGTTCTAGTTGTTAGGCTCTCATTATCACATATTCCTCTAAAAACACCCCCAACATTGTGACATCTTTAAAAAATTGGGGTACCAAAGACTTAAGGAACCACTCAAGCATGAACATTGGTGGGACTGGCACTTTTATCAAACTCTTTCGGCATCTCCATTCTTGGATGTGATCGGAGATATGATCCACTTTTGTCTGCTCAAAGTTGGCCAACAATTCGGTGTCGGTGTCATATCTCATAGGTAATTGGAAATGGTTTAAGAAATCCATTGCCAATTCACCGAAGGAAGAGTATCTTGAGCGGTCGATCTCGTTGTACCATTTTGCAACACTCCCGATGAGAGTGTGTTGAAACAAACGCAACTGGATGAAGTCGTCTCTCAATGAGTTGGACGAGCACCATAAATGGAAGGTAGTCATATGATCGCCTAGATATTTGTTAGGCTTGGCCTCTAACTTTGGTATGTATGAAGGCAACTTGGTTGGCATATGAGGCCAACACGGATCATGACAAATGGGGTAGTTTAATAACCTTGTCAAGTCTGGCAAGTGCAGAGTTTCCAGAAATGGTAATTTGGGTTGTTGCTTATAACTAGGGAAAAAGGAGCCTAGAGTTTCGCTGGCACTAGGTTGTCAGGAAAAGTTAGGTTGATGGCCAAGGTTCTGGTAATAACCATGGTCATGACCAGCATATGGATTCTCTGCTTATTGAGATGTCATTGGTTGACTCCCATAATAGAATGTAAAGGGTTGGGATTGCGTTACATTCCAAGGATTTTGGGAAGCATTTCCCCCTGTCGATCCAATGGGAATAGGTGTTGAGCCTTGCTCAGGGTTCCATTGACTATGGAAGGGGTTGCCCCTGGTCAACATCCCTAACGAGGGAAATGATCCCTTCCATGGATTCCAGGGTCCTTGTGAGGAAGGAATTCCTAAGTTTGCCCCCTGTGCAGGAATAGTACCCTGTATAGGATTTTGTTGTCCATAATCGGGGTTGCTCCCGGCTGAGACAACAGCTAATAAGAAAGCATTGTTACCAAACGCGTTGAACAAAGAGAACGGTGTCGAACCAACTGAAATGTTATAAGAAGGAAGTCCTTGACTAACTACTCCAAATGAACTGTAGTTTACATTTGGCGTGATGGAGTGCTGGTGAGCACCACCGAGCGAAGGGGACAAAGGAGGTATATGACCCCCTCCGTAAGGGAAAGCGTTATAGGGAGTTGAAGTGCCCCCCATGGATCCCTGTAGGGGAGCATTGGAACTCCTTGCCTCGAGACCTAGAGTCTGTAGAGTGGATTAGGAAATTACAGTGTTCGTACCGAATCCAGGCATCCTGTATGAGAATGGAGGGTCTGTCGCACTCTGGGTGAAAGGAGTCATGATCGCCACCATAGACAGAATCAGACCATTGCCCAAGGTAGAGGTAGTCAATACCATAGTGGCCCAGACTGGTGATGGTTGGTTAGGAGGTGGAACACCCCCTGTAGTGACAACCATAGAGGGAATATGAGTATTCCCTGAAGAAGTAGCAACATTTGTTTCCATTGCTACTTGTGACACTATCTGACGCTCATAAGGTCGAACTTGTATGACGATGGGCACTAATAGATCAGTGATTGGAGGGTTATATGGACCAAGAGCTTCAGCTTTGAGGTCAGAAATGATTGGTTCCTCTAGAATCAAATGTTCTCCTCTTGTAGATGAGTTGGGCACAGTTTCCTGTAACCTAGTTTCCTCAAAAGACCCTTGCTGATCTAGTTTTCACCTTAGAGGTGGCGGGGATGGCTCAAGATCAACCCATGACAAGCCCAAAAGCCTTCACGACTGGTGGAGCTCTTAATCCTCCACTGTGTGATAATATCAATGACACACTAAGGATTTCTATAATCATTTTTTTTTAGACCATCACACACTAGAAAACGTTCCTATGAGATAATACAAGAAGATCACTAGCTAGTTGGAAGAACAGTTACAACAACCAACACTATAGAAAATTATCGGTGCAAGTGCAACTCGAATACGGAAGCACCCTCTGGGTATAATCTAAAAATCATGGCCCAATTTCTTCCCTAGGTACTGTGGTATACCCCCGCAGTCACCTGTGTAAGTCACTAAGATAAAGGCAACTAAGTTGCCAGCGCACAAACAGTCACCAGGCGGGTATAGTCAATAGTCAAGTGGACCGCAATGAGCAGGGTATCAAGCCCGGAACCTATCAAGGGTACCGAAAGAAAGTGTTCCAGAATATGACTGAGGACCTTGAATGTATTTGAGACCCATGAAGCTCCATGGCAAATGCGATCAACAGAATCCCAAGATAAGCCCTCTATATGCATTCCCCACTATGCTTGGTCCGGATTTGGAGGGGTTATCTCCACTACCTTTCCGCACGTGACCTCATGCTTATCCCTTGTGTTAGAGGGGGGTCCTAGATAACTTTCATAGTTATTGTACTTTCAGTCACTCCCTAGCACAGACTCTTATGTTTGTTTTTATAGACTTGAAGAGTTTCCTCTCCAATCTTAAATCAAGGCTCTAGCCTAGACTGCATTGATGGACCCTACAAGCACAAAGTCTAATAGCTTTTAAGTAAGTGTTAATTTTAGTGGTTGTCTTAAGTCAAAAGGAATGGAAGTGAAACCAGTGATGTTCTTTAAGAGACGAAAGAGAAGAGCATAAGATTATATTGGAAACAAAATTACTTCTTTCTTCACAAATAAAGATTTTCCAATTTAAACTCTTTAACCAAACTTTTCGTAACTACTTTTCTCAGATCTTTGAAAAGAAAGACTTAAAACAAGATTTCACTCAACTAAGAGCTACTTAATTTCCTAAGCATTCACGTAAATAACTTAAGAAAACTTTTCTTTTCCTTGGTAAATGAAACAACTAGCCTAAACTACTTTACCAAACAAAGAAATGAAAGATTTTTTTTTATTGTTTTATGCTTCAAAACAAGAAATTTGAAAATGAATTCTTTTCTTTTCTTCTAAAGAAAAACAGGGAAAAATGACGACAAGATAGGCCCAAGAAATGAATTCATGCCCAAACGCAGATCATAGGGAGTCATTGACAATACCAAACAAGCAGATCAAAGCAGACTCACAAACTTGTCTAAAAACCCTATCAAAGAAAACACAAGAAGTCTTTTGATGAAAAGAAATCTATGCTGAAGTCAAACCTAAGCTACAGACTGCTATAATAGAGACCAGGACTAGATCAAGCAAACCCCTGAGAAGTGTGACTCCTGACAGGGAAGAGGATGATTGCCTCTTCTTTCAAAAAAATTCTTAACAGGCACACTACTGACACTTCAACAACCAGCGTATGTACGTGAGTTGTCCAAGGGTAGGGCACATATGCATGCATGCAAGCCCACTGTAGGCCACGTACACCTCTGTAACTTCTTAAGAAAATGAAAACCAATAGTCCAACATAGGCAAGGAGTACTGGTATGGAAGAACAGAATCCCTTAAAGACACATAAGCTTACAGAAACTCAAAAAACAGTGAATAAACTGATTCAAATCACCCAAAAAGAAATATCCTCAAAGACCCTAGAGGCATCCCCAGTATGGTCGCCAATTCTACTATAGTGGGAAAACCTCTCTATGGTCTACGCCACGATTCTAAAATGTGGGCATAGATAACCATCTAAAGTCTCCTACTTTTTATCAACTATCCTGACATTACCCCACAATCATACATAAAACACAAGGTATAGGGGTCTGGTAGGCATACCTTAAACTTCGTGTCCAGTGTCGATCCCTTTACGCTTAGTTGTTTCCTGACTACAAGTCTCCTCCCAAGGCTGACCTACATTCACCAAAAGACAAACAAGAAACTACAAGCATGCATTCTACATATGGATTAGTGGGTTAGACATCATAAACAAGAAATGTAAACAAATCATATAAGTTTAAGAAGTCATTTGGCGGGACAGAAAAAGTACTTCTTTATATTAATATCACAAAAGTCACTTACAATATGAGACTGACATTGCTCCTCGAACTTGTTCCTGGGCTCCTCTTCACAATGCACCAACTTCTTCCATGTCTCCTTCTCCTCTTCAGTTCTCTCTAGGGGAATGGAAAAGTGCTTGCAATGGAGAAAAAGGGAATTCTGTCTCAAACTCACAATGTGGTTGCCGAATATTGTGGCAAAGGGGGAATACAGAAATGGGCAGATTTTCTATGCTCTCATGCTTCTTCTTCTTGCAATGGGACCCCAACCCCTTATTTTATAGGTCAAAAGAGATAGTAACGGTTGGGTTAACTAGCTATGGGTAGTCAAATGGTTAAGTAATGGCCCAAAAACTAGTATCCTATGCAATTTTTATTTTTTCGCGATATTATGTGAGTGTACGCAGGCTGTAGTGGGGCAACAGGCATGTGTATGCAGGCAGTAAAGGTGCACAGTGCATACACCTTCAAAACAATGAATTTTAGAAGATCTTGTTCAGTGATGGCTTGGAAAAGATAGCAAGTTCAATGGCCTGATGCCAGGTATGCATATCTGGTGCAGTTTAGGGTATGAAAATAATAGAATGTGGTGCCAATTATTTTTGTGCTCGTTGACAATCTATTGTAGCATGGTTTTGAAGATTTTATTGATAACCTCGACTTGGCCATTTGATTTCAAATAGTATTGAGAAGTGTAACACCCCAGGTTTTGAGCCACATATTAAATAATGTATTTTGTTAATCTATGAAAGGACAGAGTGCCCAAACAATTGAAAGAGACCATTGTGCCTAGGAAATATAATGTTTTGATCATTATTAATAATAAATACATCATCGGTTGCTATATATACAAGGAAAAGATTTATAGGGGGTTATGATTCCACAAGCGAGGGGGATTGAGGGGATAAGTATTTATTTTATATTTTATCTACCCATAATTTTTTAATGGATAGGAGTGGTTACATGAGATTCTTGAGGAAGGCCACGTGGTTCTTTATTTGCAAGTAAAGATATAACCCATCTTGTGGGTTGTTTTTCTTCGTCACTCATTAAATCTTTCACTCTTCTCTTTATTCTTCATTACTTTGTATCTTGGCTAGGGAGAGAAAAAATAATTGTGGAGAGGAGCCATGGTTTGGTTGGTAGTAGTGAATGTTGGTGTATTCCATCCATTAATTAATTACTACATGTTTGAGATGCATTGGCATGTGTTAATTTTTTCCCACAGCTGTGAATCTTGAGTGTCCCAGTAGGGAGATTCTTGACCAGATGCACTGGAGCCCTGGAAGGAGGTGGATAGGCTGAGGGACTGCATGGAAGAGAAGGGGGTCCATTATATTGGGTAGTGAAGGCTAGGTAGAAGAGAGCTGGTGTACTTTGGATTGGTGTGTGTGTTGAAAATCCTGTGAGAGCTTGAGTGTTGACTGGTTTGGGAAGTCGAGTGACACTCTGGAACCGTCCTTGTGGATTCATAACCCTGACACAGGGGTGACATTATTGTTTATACTTGGAACAATAGTGTCTACGGTTGGGTGGAACATCCTTGTTCTGCATCCAGTTGGTGATTTGTTTCATTAAAGATAAGTTCTCTATGTCATGGTTTCATTTACCTATATATTTATTTCTATTGTGTATTTATTTATCTATGAAATTCATATCCATAGTATGCATTCTTGCTGGTTATTTTTGTGCATTACATATGGTTCATTTATTTTATATTGTAGCTTGAATCTTGATCTATGCATGTGAATATTTCATGCATCTTTAATAATTAAATTTTTTATAAAAAATAGAAATTAGTCCAAAAGCAGGCTTGAAGTAGCATGCCCAGTCTGTGGGTGAATGGGTACGTTACAGATTGATATGAGAGATTGAGCTTGAAACACTGGATTAGTATGGGTTGGAATTGTTGGATAGGGTATTATGGTTAAGAATGAATGTGTCCTTGAAATTTTAAAGCTCGGGAGAGATAGTGTTGCATAGATCACGTAGAAGCCAGTGCATCATGCAGATAGAGATCCTTTGTAAAGGATCATAGAATCGTGACCATTCCCTTTTGAATTTGGGAGAGATCACCACCGTGGAATAAAGTAGTTTTGGATCGTTATATTGGAAGGAAGGAGAACGAGGACGGTCATATGAATTTGAAACCAAAGGCTGGGAGAGATAAAGTCACAGCTGTCAGATCGAACTTGTCGATCATCATCCATTAATAGAAGCCGAGGAGGAGATGAAAAACTCTAGAACTTCTTCACTTCGACGATTATGGGAAACATGAAGAAGCGTGAAAAGGATGAAGTCGTGAAGTCTCACCGGTCATCTGATCTGATAGGAGGCTCAGATGAAATCTCAGTCGTTAGTCAAGGTCTGTTGGTGCAGAATTGATCAGACCAGGGTCCTCCTCAGGTTACCAACAAAAGGTATCGTGTAGTCTAGAGAACTTTCATTTTCATCTCCTCCGAAGAGAAGAAGTCTCACCTAAAGTGAAACCAAGATAGAAGGATAGGGAAGGGCAAGGAGAATACTTAGGTGGGTTCCCAAAACCTTCAAGATTCACCAAGATCTTGTGCAAGACAGGTTAACTACAGAAAAAATCTGAGCTCATACACAGCGAAACTAAATATACTTAGGTTGTGAGAATCATTCATACATAGAAACATCATATGGAACTTATGAAGAATAAAGAAGTATTGTAAAGATACAACCCACAATAATAAATACAGAATGACACAACTTATTTCAAAATTTTTGATCCTTCTTTACATATTATCATCAGATATTATCAGATACAACCTCAGAGATACAAATTAATTCTCTATTACAGACTTATGGCTCCAGAATCATGTTGCAAAGCTCCATTTACCTAGAACTATATACATATTACATTTACATAACTAAAACCCAACCTATCAAAAACAACAACAATAAGAAAAACAACCCAAACCCAAACCCTTTTAAAATCGTATATATCTCATATATATAAGCTGAGTAGGGTCTTCTAGCTTTGGGCTTGCATGGTTTTTTGTTCTATTGCAACTGCTTTTTCCTTGTTGGAATTGAGCTGTCCTTTTCTGCAACCAATATCTGTTACTTTTCATTGCTATGTTGTTCAGCTTCTTTTGTAGCTTGCGCAACTCATGCTAAAAAAAAACTGGGACAATAATCCTTCTTGCGCAGCTTCAAGTAAAAAAACTAAGGGCCCAATAGGCTCTGACCACAAGCCTTGACTCGCCCTTGAGTCAAGTACTTGGCTCTTTTGCAGCTTCTAGGAGCAACTATTTCTTTCCCTTGTCCTTGTTTTTGTCTTTACTGTCCTCTTCTAATTTCACTTTCTCTTTCTTTTCCTCTTCAAACAAAGGGCCCAACTCTGGGACCAACTCCAAGGCCCACTTCTTGACTTCCTGAAATCTCCCAACTTTATCCTTCCATTTCCTGGAAAGAAGTGAGGCCTCAGTGATGAATTGTTGGGTCGCATCTGTGATACATCCTTTGGTATTGGATGCGACCAAAGAGTTCCATTCAGATTCTATTATTGCATCGACCTGATGCATTTACATTTAGACTATCTGAGTGACAGGTCGAAAGTCATGCAACTCCTTCTTAGCTACGGATTGTGCCTCAAACAGAGCATTTAGGTCATTTTCCTCTTGATGAATTTGATCTAACTTATGTTATTTCTCCATCGGATCCATAGTAGTTGTAAATTCCTCATTCAACAACTGGATTCTAGCACACATGTCTTCTAGAGTCTGGTTGCGCCTTGCGATGATGCCCATCCAATCGTTGACTTCTCTAAAAATATTTGTGCACTCAATTGTGTGCTTGTGTAGTGTTTCTTGGGCATTGTTGCCTTCTAGAAATATTTTCTCCATATGCTCCTGCAGCTTCCAAGGTTGTTTCTCTACTTTGTGTTGACTCTGCCGCAACTTCACTTCCAAATGCTCGACATGAATGGTCAATTGTGACCATGCTACTTAGAGAAATTCAATCTAGTGCTTCAGATCTCTTGCATCACTGGTTCTAGAAGTTGGGATGTGACCTTCGATATTTTTGGCCACACTTCAACAAGCCTTTCCTGAACTCTTTCCAATTTGTGCTCCGCGTGGATCTTGGCATGTGCTTCCTGTTTTCTGCATGCTTTTGCAAGGAGCGTTTCCTCCCTTGCAAACTCTACAGACCTTTTGTCTTGCTGGAGCCTCTACTCCCATTTATCAGTTCAGGCTCTGATCATTCCAACTAGGTGCATTGTTGGTCATCGTGAAAGGTTAGCGGATGAAGGGGTGGCGTACTTGGGTTCTCGGACTTGCAGTGGGAGTCCATTGGTCGTTGAATGTTCTGAGGGAGTCTCTACCTCCTCCTCTCCTATGGATGGTCCTGGCACAAGCCTCAACCTCAACGCTGATGGAAGGAGTGTTAGAACCTTTGTTCTGGTCACGAATACTTGCAACAAATCTGCACACTGTTGAGGGTTTTGGAGAACTAGCTCCATCTATTCATGCGTTGATGTTGCGCTTTGTCCTAAAGTTGTCTTAGGTTCCTTCTGAACCTCTGGTATCTCCACCTCTTTATGTACCTCTTCCTCTGTAGTTGCACTTCCCATGGCACCCTCAACCTTGGCCATTGAGGAAGTGTGTTGGGGACTTCAGCCTTGCGACTTCTCCACCGCTTGCATCTTCATTGAGGATGAAGTGTCCTTATGTTGCACAAAAGGTACGATCTGTTGGTCTTGGGCTTCGGGGTTTTGGCTAGTCAGTTGCAGTCTCTACTCGAGTACTTCTAGATTTGGACCAGGAAGTTTTGGTCTCTACTCAGGTAACTCTGGGCTTGTTTCTGGGAGTTTTGGCCTCTGCTCGGGTAGTTCTGGGGGATTGAGTTGCATGGGCTCTTGATCAATGGTTTAGGGTGGACTGTCAGTTTCTGGAGGTGGCAACTGGGGTTGTGGTGGTGATGGAGGGTTCTCAGTGATGATGGTGGATGGATGGGTGTCAGTCTCAGGGTCATCCTGAATATGTATGATGGGGGCTACTCGAACCGTTGAGATAGTGTGGGGAACGGTGGATGAGATGGGTTGGGGGTTCATAATGTTGCTCGACGAGACTGTTAAGCCCTAATATTATCTCATTACCCCTTAATTTGGGCATATTATATTAGTAATGTTATTTTATTTATGTTGGTTTTAGGCCATTAGTTGTAATTATACCTCCTAGTCTCCTATATATACCAAGGAGACATTTTCATTTTGAATCATCTTGTANNNNTACTTGAACATTTAAGTGGGGTAAAAGGAGGTTTCCCCCTCAAAGAGGCTCATTATCTGAAATTATCTCATTTTCAAGGTGTTGAGTACTTTTCCTGAGGTTTTTCTATGCTATATTGATGTTTGGTTCTTAACATATGGTATTAGAGCTCAAAGTCTTGGGGTTTTGCTGCTACATCTGAGACACCATGGAATTTTCACTATAACTTTTTTTCTACAATGTTTTAGAAGGAACGGATTGGAGGATAATTAGTAGATGGAACAAGGTACATTGGGTTCAAAATTCAGCTCCTGAGGCCTTATACTTTTGGAGATACAACCTATACAAGATAGGGTTCTGGAATCATCCTGAAATGAGTCATTGCGGAATTTTTGGTATAAAACATTTTCTGTAACTTTTCAGACCTTGAACTCCAGAGGAAATTTACAAAAATTAGTAACGTATCTGTGGTAAAAATTTCAGCTTCTGGGTCATCTTAAATTTGTAGATACATCTTGTGTAAGCTAGGGTATCTGACTAGTCTCAAGAAGGTCTTCCAGGTAAAACAATCATAAATTCTTGCTAGAGTATCCAAATTAAGTGCGACTGGTTTCATTGGATTTTGGATAGTCTGTAGTATTTTGGGTGTGAGTTTCAGAATTTGATATCAATTATTTTGTGCGGGGCATGCTATACAAGTGAGATCTCATGGAAAGGCCAAAAATCGTCAAGTTGTGAGGAAGTTACCATAAATTCCACTTGGCACATCCAATTTTGATCAGACCTGTGGCATTGTAGATAAGAAATATCAGATAACTACCTAAAAGAAAGTTTCATAGCCAGAAGGGCCGAAACTTGGGAGATAGAACAGAATAAATATTGTTTAGCAGAAGCGCCTCAAAATCAAGATTCAAAAGTGATACTTGGCCAACATGCCACCAAA
>CBVK0100306088.1:0-15100 GCA_900067695.1 Picea abies | reverse complement strand
ATATTGAGTTGTCTTCACTTCGATTGGTTTGAGCTGTCTTGGTCTTGACTGCACAAAAGAATTGGAGCGAAGCTGGAACAACAAAGACCATAGGAAGCGATTATAAGGTATGTTACTCATTCTTGCCTCCTACTTAATTCAATAGTCGAAATCTAGGGAAAGAGTATTATTCTGTCTTGATTTGTTCTAGATCTAGGTGGATCTAGGGAGATCGTTTTGGTGTTCCTGTACTTAGTCTTTCTCTTTTGCTTATTGGTTTGAAAGATCATTTTCTAGTGTAATTGAGAAGACTACTTTGGTTTGCTCTTTATTTTTTCTTTCATTGAAAGAGTTGATTGGGTTGGTTATTGTTTGATTCTTTGCTTTTGATTTTCTATATTCTCATTGGCATAGTGAGGATCCTTTTTGGAAAGTGAACAAAAGTTTTTTCTTTTAAAATATTCTTTTCATTTTAGAAAACTTTGAAAATCAAATTATTGAGATAGTTGAATTATTTGAAAAAGACACATAGAGTATTTTCATTTGCTAAATGATTGTTTGTGTTGGCATTTGAAAGGAAATTTTGCATTGTAGTATAGAGTTGATCTGGAAAAATTTCTCTCTCTCCCATACATAGTCTTCATTGAACGAAAAGTGATATATTTCATTCTCATCCTTGCATTGTTTGGGTCAGAGTCATACAACATAAGTTTCATTTCCATTACCTTTGAGTAAACAACAGCTCTTAAGAACATTGCGTAATCATAAAATTTATCTAGTAACTCTTTTCTAGGGCTCTTTTACACCAACATTTAGCTAGGCTAGCACGTTGGAGTAGGAAGAGAGATACACTCTCCAAAAGCACAAAACACACAATAGCATATTGTGTTAGGGAGTGTTCAATTCCATTTACAACATCTTGTCCTGGGAAGCCCTTCTCACACAAGGGTCAACAATTAGGTCACATTGATATCGACAGAGTTACTCACCCTGCTTTGTTGGTGTCAGTGTAGAGATTGCATGTATTACGGGGATCAATCAGAGGTATACCCACAATGATGAGTGGAAGCCTTTTGAGTTGATTTCGGGCTAGATACCCTGCCCTTGCGTGTGGATCAGACTGTTGACTATTCCCCCAGGATTTATTGTTGTTGGTGGTGACCTTAGTGGCCTATCTCTCTAGGTTCTTACCTGAGGTGACTGTGGAGGGGAAAGTCTTCACGGTACCTGGAATTGACGTTGACCAAACTCACTCAGGCTCCTTGGAGGGTATACCCATGATTATGTGTGGGAGCTTGCACCAGGGTGTAAGTCCATTAAGCAGGTTGTTAGCATAAATTTTCCACCCTATCACTGCCCCTTCTCGTCTCGTTGTTGCAACGTTGGATTTCATCACCAACTAGTGGCTTCGAAATTAGAAGGTCTTGTTTGCCTGGTGATTGCTTCCTATATTTTGTTTACTAGCGCGTGTTGGTTGTTTTTCGAAGTTGACCTTAGGATTTTCTTCGCAAAGTTTGTCACTCGGTTGCAATAGCTCCTCCATGTCACTCACGTAGAATGCAGGTTTTATCTCCAGAGTATATGGACGTTTCACAACCCTTGCCTACAACTACACATGAGGGATCTCCTCAGCAAGGTGAAGCCACCGTTGTTACCACACCCCAAGTGGAATCAACTGACTCTCTAGAACCTTTTCGAGTTACCAATACTATAGAAGACTTTCGAATTCGTCGTGGTGAACGACCATTTGTGCGATTAAATTCTTCCGGAGAATTAGTTGTTACATCTTCTGGATCACCCGTTGGGACTTTTCCCTGTGTAGAAGGCCAAGATCCTTTTTGGTATGCAGGTGATTTGCATAGGAATCCTTTTAGTCCTGGTTCGCCTGTGGTCTCCGAAATCAACCCTCCGGTGTTTTCTGAGACAGACTCTATACCGGTGAATACCACTTATCACTTTACTCTCCCTGCTGAGATGGCCCATCTCGCGAATACTATGAGTGTCCCAACCAGGTTCACTACAGCTAATCTTCCTTCTATAAACACCCAGCGAACACCCAATGTTACTCCAACACTACCACCTGGATACCATGTGTTGAATGCTTTGTTGAATGCTTCTGTTCCAACCCCTCCAGAAACCCCATCTAGTACTCCTGGTGGTCCTTCTGGATATCCTGTTCCTGGTTTTATTCTGACACTCCCTCAATTTCCTTCTGGCAATCTTAATCCTAGTGGCACTATACCATCCATTACACCAAACCTGCAGATTCCCATTCATGGACAAAGTTGTACAATTCCATTTCCTCTTACTAGACACATTCCACTTACTACTCAATCTTCGATTGGAACACAACTTCCAGTTGGAAATCCGTCTACGATAGGGGGACCAACCTCACCTTTTGGACAAAATATACCTCCTACTTTGGCCCAGTATTGGAATCAGATGTTACAAAATCTTCCTCATACGACTGGGGGCAGAAAACGATCCCTACTATAGGCCAACCATATCCAGGTATAAGCAATCCTATTTGGGGTCAGGGTCACAATGCTCAAACTTAGGTCCCTAATCAAACTCAAGGTTACAATCCTTGGAACTACTATCCTCTCCAACCACCACCGAATCAGCCTGGGTCTTCCTATTATGGGCAGACTACTTACGGTCCTACTGGTTTTCCGACAGGGCTTCCACCCCAAAGTCACCAGTACCCACAGGTGAATAGACAGTTACCTTTTCTTGCTACTTTGTATTTGCCCGATTTGTCTAGGATTTTGAATGATCCTATTCGTCACTCTCCCCAATGGCCTGTTATGCCGGCTAAACTTCCTTCGGATGTTCCTAAATTCGACGGTAAAGTGGGAGAGGACCCGAACAATCACGTTATGACTTTTCACCTATGGTGTTCATCCAAATCATTGATCGATGACTTTGTTCGATTGTGTATTTTTCAATGAAATCTTACCGGTTCTGCTGCGAAGTGGTATATTGAATTACCATGAGGTTTCTTCTCTGATTTTAATACTTTAGCTATGGATTTCCTTATGCATTACCAGTTACCGATCCGTTATGATACTAGGACTGAGATTTTAACTTCCTTCAAACAAAGTAAAGGCACTCATATATCCGATCATATTCATGAGTGGCGAAGGAGACGACGTCTCATTAAACTTGAGCTCCCCGATCAATTGCTGGCAGAATGGTTTACAAAATATTTTGTGAACGAAATAGGTAAGGAGATAGCCATGGGTGGTGTCATCACGGAAAAGTAGGCTATAAGTCGTGCTCAATATCTTGACCTCGTTTATTCACAAACAAGAACTCTTTATGATTTACTACCTGATTTACCTCGTCCAAATGATTCCCGCGCTTCAACTACTCCAGCTGCTTTGCATGCAACTGACGGTGTGATTGGTACTGCCCAAGCCCAATCGCATTCTGTTTCAAGAACCAACCCTAAGTCTACTTCTTCTAATGTTAAAAATTCTCCGTCTCCTGCCACTCCCACTGGTAAAACTTCTGAGGTAAATGTCGTCCAATCTACCCCGACCGATAAAAACAAATCTAAAAAGGGGAGAGGCAAGAATAAGGAGGGTAAAAATAATAATCAAGCAGAGAAAACTAAAAACACTCCTGTTGAAGATTGGGATAAGCGCAAACCTAGTTACCCTTTCCTTATTTGTGGTGACAATCACTACATGAAGGATTGCCCACGACATGTTGAAGTTACTAAGTTCCTTCAAGGGACCCCAAAACCTTCTACCCCGACAGTCTTGTTCCAACCCTTCCCATCTCAACAACAAGCTCAGTTGGTCATTCATGACCAACCATCCTCTTCTACGACATCATATGTTTTGATGTGTACTGGGGATTCTAAGTAGAACAAGGTTGCACTCACGACTAGAGCCAAATATTATACTCCATATAAGGAGAAGGTTGATGATGTACCTCCTTCATTGGTCCAACCCTCTCTAGTGACTCCACCTACAAACGGTCCTCTTCATCTCGAACGACCGAGCCTTGATACAGTTCTACGACCACCCCCAAAAGGTGTCGTTAGGCAATCGAATTTCAATCCTCATGCTTGTGCGGCCCAAAACTACAGAATTGTTGAAGATCTGGCCCATGCATCTTCAGCGATGTCAGCCCTTGAAGTCCTTCAGTCTTGTCCTGCACAACGGAAGGCCCTGTTGAAAGCTATAGGTGGAATTGACCCAACAGATACAAATTTGATAGTCTTTGACTTGGATGATCACATTCCATGGTTACCCCCACAACTCGCATTCCATATACAAGTTGTTGTCTCTGACAAGAACATTTTCCGAACTTTTATCGATGAGGGTGCCTCAACATGTGTAATGTCTTTTGCTTGTTGGAAAGCCATTGGTTCTCCTCCCTTGAATGAATCACAAAATTCTCTTAAAGCCTTTAATGGTTTGGGTTTTAAGACTTACGGTGTTCTTCCTTCGTTGCCTATCACACTAGAAGGTAAGACGGTCCAAGTTGAAGTGGAAGTCTTTGATGCTCCCCTTGATTATAATATTCTACTTGGTCGTAGTTGGATCGATTCCATGCGCGTTGTTGTGTCAACACTTTTCCGTGTAGTACGCTTCCCTCATCAAGGAAAGGTTGTTAATGTTGACCAACTTGCCTTCTTCAATTCTGATACTCATACTGGAAAGGTGCTGTTTATTTCTAAAACCCCACTGGGTTATGAGAACGTCGGTGTAGGCCTGTTAAAGGATTCCTCGTTAATGGGTACTTTTCCCATTCCACCGCCCGATGTTCCACACCCATTAGTTGCTTCTACCAACATGATCTCCACCATGCCTGAAGAACTTCCTGCATCACATGACCCTTGGATTGTCCCTGACCCTGGAGATCATTTTCCTTTCAGCAACGTCATGTCGTTAAGTCTAGTTGAGTTTGCTTATCATGCCATTCAATCGACAACACCTTCTACCCCTTCTCTTGATGAGTTGTCTCCAGATCCTTTTCGTGTTATTTTTCCCATTGACAAGATGATCATGTCCGTCATGGAAGAAACCCCTTTGGATGATGGGCATCATCATTCCATACTCTTTCTGGAACAACACACTCTTGAGAACTACCAACAGATTTTGACTCCGTCGACCGTTGTTGTTATTTCGACTGTTCCCGGGTCATCACATGATGTATTTGCCGAAGGGAACCTTAGTAATATCTTGCCCATGATTCCCATTGACATATCCATTAAACCTGGGATTGTTGAAAATGTCCATATTGGAGCTTCGTGTGCTCCCGACGAAATCGTCACCTATACGTCTCTGTTTAAAGAATTTCGTGACATCTTCGCCCGGAGCTATGAAGAGATGCCAGGTATTGACCCTGCAATTGTTGTACATGAGATAAGGACATACCCCAGAGCTTAACCCATATGGAAACACCTTCGTCCAGTCCACCCATGCAAAGCGGTGGCTATCAAGCTCGAAGTTGAAAAAATTCTAAAAGCCGGTTTCATTTATCCGGTGGCTCTGACCGAATGGGTTTTCAATCTTGTTCCAATTGATAAGAAAGGAGGCAGTATTCGTGTATGTGTTGATTATAGGGATATTAACAAAGCTTGTCCAAAAGACAACTTTCCAACCCCTCTTGTCGACCAGATTATCGATGACTGTGCCGGAAGTGAAATTTTCTCTCTCATGGATGGTTTTTCCGGCTATAATCAAATTAACATCGCTCCCGAGGACCAACATAAAACTTCTTTTATTTGTCCTTGGGGTACTTTTTCCTATAGGAAACTTCCTTTTGGTCTTAAGAATGTTGGCGCAACGTTTCAACAGGCTATGTCTTATGCCTTTCATGATATTAAGCATATCATTCAACCCTATTTGGACGATTTACCTGCTCATTCTATGCGCAGAGTCGATCACCCTACACATCTCTGGGCTATTTTTGTTCGATGTCGGTTCTATCGTATACGTTTAAATCCACATAAATGCATTTTTTTGTGTAGAATCTGGTTGTCTTCTAGGTTTTATCATTTCACGTCAAGGGATCTGGGTGGATCCTATTAAGGTTGAGGCAATTCTTAATCTTCCTCCTCCTTCTACACTGCGCCAGTTGCAAAGTTTGCAGGGGAAAGCAAAATTTATTCGTCGTTTTATCCCTAATTACGCCGAGATAATTTGTGGTTTTACGTGGCTACTAAAGAAAGATTCTGAGTTCACTTGGGATACAGTTGCAAACAATTCTTTTGAAGCTTTGAAGTTGTCCCTAACACGAGCTCCACTTATCTTTCCTCCTGATTATAGTCGTGATTATTTCCTTTATCTTGCTGCCTTGGAGTACACTATTGGCATGGTTCTCATTCAAGAGGATGATAAACACGATGAGCATGTTGTTTACTACTTGAGTCGAAGTCTCACACCAAATGAAATCAAGTATCAACATGTCGAAAAACTAGCCTTAGCTGTCGTTCAAGTTGTCCAACACTTTCGACACTATATCCTCTCGCGTAAGACTACGGTGATTTCTCATTGCAACCCTATGAAACATATTTTGACATGTCAATTGCTTGGGATAAAATAATCTAAATGGATTATCATACTCCAGGAGTTTGACTTGAAATTCGATCACGCCAAGTCTAAGAAATCCTTAGTTTTTGCTGAGTTGATATGTGATTTTCCTCATTCTGCAACGGAAATTGTAGCAGTAGATTCATTACCCGATGAATCTCTTTTCCTTATTAGCACTGACGATCTTTGGTATGGGGATATCATTATATATCTCCAAACCCAGACTTTTCGGCCTATTTTGTCTAGTATTGAACAACGTCGCATACACTATCAAGCTCGTCAATACATTATCCTCGGGGATACTCTTTATCGTCGAGGAATTGACTCTGTTTTTTGACATTGTCTAACATTTGACGAAGCCGAGAAAGCTCTAAATGACTGCCATTCTAGGGCATGTGGTGGTCATATGTCTGGGTATGCTATTGCTCAGAAGATCTTACACGCAGGATATTTTTGGCTTTCTTTGTTTAACGATTTCATTACTGCCATTCAAAAATGCCATGCCTGCCAAACCTACAATCAAAAAATTCGGTCACATCCTGCTCCTCTTCATCCTATGGTCTCAGTTGGTCCTTTTGCGAAATGGGGCATTGATTTCATGACATGTCACCCTCACTTGGCTGGGGGGCATGGTTACATCATTGTAGCTGTTGATTACTTTACAAAATGGGCTGAGGCGATGCTGACATTCGATAATACTGGAAAGACCACATCCTTATTTCTTTTTAATCATGTCATATCTTGTTTTGGTGTTCCCCAAGCTATCGTCACTGATCATGGTAGTCATTTTAGGAATTTTATGATGTCTGAACTTACGAAAAAGTTGGGTCTTCGTCATGATAACTCAATGCCCTATTATCCACAAGCTAATGGCCAGGTCGAAGCAATCAACAAAGTTCTCATAACTATGCTTCGACAGATGATAGGAATTCATAAAACAAGTTGGCACACAATGTTGTTTTCGGCATTGTTGGCGTACAGGACATCTGTTAAATCTGCTACTGGGTTTACGGCTTTTCGGTCAGTCTATGGTGTGGAATCCATTCTTCCTATAGAATGCGAGATACCCTCTCTGAAGCTAGTTGTCGAACTCCTACCCAACACTTCTGTTGAAGAGGAACGTCTATTGTATCTAATGTGATTAGATGAAACTCGACATGATGCCACCCTAGTAATAGAGGCCCAAAAGAAACGTGTCAAGGCCCAATATGACAAGCATATCAAGCCTCGCATTTTCTCAAAAGGTGATCTTGTTCTTCTCTATGAACAGGATCGAGATTTGTTAGGAGCTGGGAAATTCGAACCCATGTGGCGAGGTCCTTACATTGTTCGTCGAGTTTTGGAAAAGGGAGCATATGAGTTGGTCGATTATGATGGTATCCCTTTGAGTGAACCCAGGAATGGGTTGTACTTGAAGAATTACTATGCATAAATCATCTGTGCACAAGTACTTGTATTTTAATGTATCATACTTTGTGTGTGTTACGATAGTTTGTTTTAATTGTTATTTGGTCTCTGCCCTTATGTGACATTGTGTTTGATTTCCAGATGTCGGAGTCATCGCTACCCTATATTGGCTTCACTGATGGTGCTAGTCGTAGTACTCGGAACCTAGCTTCCGCTGCGTGGGAAATTTATACCCCAACAAACAAACTTGTATCTTTATGAGATGTGTGCCTCGACCGTGCGACCAACAACATTGCAGAGTATAGCGCCGTTATTGAATTATTGGTTGATGCTATCTCACTCGGAATTCATCATTTGGTTGTGCAACTTGACTCGCAGCTTGTAGTACTACAACTAAGTAATATCTACTCTATTTGAAGCCCTACTTTGTTACGAGTGTATTTTCGAATTCACCTCTTGGAGCGTTATTTTGATCATATTGAATATCAACATATTCCTAGATGTCTTAATACATTAACAAATGCATTGGCTAATTATGTATTGGAAAGACATTTGAACCATTTATAAATTAAACACATCAAAATTCACACAATATAAAGTAATCCGGTAGAAGCCATCTGTATATATAACGATCAAAAGAGCTTTTTACATAAAGTTTGTCCGAAGACCAAAATATCAAAAATTGAAGCTTATAGCTTCTACAAAGTGACGTCATGGATGACGTTCACGGTAACACACGAATGCCCTAGCAACCCTATGGAGCAGTCGACTCATAGCTACTGATACCCCTAAAGTGTGACGTTGATCGCGTCATGGAACCTCTTCCAGAGTCATATCTGGAATGTCTGCTATTAGGCCCTCTAAATTTTGTTCCACCACCTAATAATATTCAACATACTATGGTGTTGCTGCTGCTGCCTCTCCTTGCCTATGGATAGGAGAAGTGCCAGGAGGTCTATACGGTCCAACATCTGTGTTATTAACAAACGATTTTGTATTAGTTTTTGGATGAACATATAAAACAAAAATATTGGAATATGATAAAAATCTACAAAAACATTTAAAAAGAGAAAATGTGTGTACTTCTTACCAAGGTCACCCCACTAAGTATCCTTTGGTAGTGCTAAATCCAGATCTCCTCGAAAATCTAACCTGGCATAAGCGTAGTCATCGACCATCAACATCTGTGTTTGAAGCCAGTGAAAGAAGATATCGCCGTACTTGACGATCGATCCTGCTACGTGTCGGCCCATGAGCTGACACCATCTCAATATCCTTGGATCCCTAGGACATGATATGTTCCACTCAATCTGTAGTCTGAATATGGGGACCCTCTCAAGGAAGAAGGACACCAGCAAAGAGCCATACCCAAATTGCTTCAAGTCACTGCGCCTACATTTGGTTAATTGTTTTTTGATACTACGAAGCACAACATCTTCCCAGTTGAATACTCGTGGCTCAGTACACTCGATGGCGTACTGGAAGTAGCTTTGTAATGCCATATGAGGAGCATAACTCCCAGCCATCCGAGCTATAGTAAAAAGTATAGTGCAAAGGGTCAAGTCTTGTACCCCCCAGATAACCACTTTTCCTTTTTTCCTTTCAGCCTCAGGTACACAGTATTGATTACAGTATTCACTCATCTTTAATCCACCACCTATACTACCGATTAGGATAACATAGTACCCCCGTCAGGACAATCCGGTCAAAAAATATATGTCCTCAATGTCTAAGGACAATGTGTGAGCTCCCACATGAAAAACCTGCTGGTCTAGGTCCCACATACGGACCAGGTACTCTAGTAGTCTGACTTGGGCCCTCATGCCCGGGATGTGGAAGTATTTTAAGAGCCCACAATCTCTCAATGCAGCTATGGTAGGTGGATGATTCTCGGCCATTGCATTATCCTCTTCATGTTCTCTTTCACGCCACTCGAGCACCATTTTTATGGATATTTATCTACACAAGGAACATAAAAGGAGGATTAATGATTTTTTTCATCACCTGGATCTTTTTCATTGGCTAAAAATTTAATTTTTTTTTGGAGTTTGCGGTTCTCGTAGGTGCCCCATTATCACAATGCGAGAAACTCGCAGGTGGCTTAAGGCTCACCTGCGAGAACGCATCATTCTCGCAGGCCCCGTATGGGCTGCCTGCAAGAATGCCAACACGCATGTAGGGTTCAAAAAACAACTTGAAACTGCAGATTTAACCAATGAAATTAAAAATTTAAACCACGAAAATGTCAAGGATGAATAACTTACCTTAATGTTGCAAATGACTTGTTGAATGGTCACTTGTAGCTCCCGCAAATTGACGCCAAACTCGGAGGGTAAAAGGGGGGTTTTGGAGCTCAATAGTGGAAATGCAAAATGATGTGGTAAAAATGATTATTTACTCATTTGATTTACTTTTTACTATGACATTTTGGGTTTTTTATGCTTATTTATTGATTAAACCTAATCCCTAATATCAAGATGAGTGTAATGACTTGCAGGTGTGATGATGTTGATGATTAAATACAAGGGTATAGACATATGTTTCTTCGTTATGGCGTGTTTTTGATTGTTTTTATGGTTTTTACATAAAACTTCGAGCGTCATTTTTGTCCGTTCTTGCGTTCATAAAAAACATGAGAATGTGGTCGAGCATACTTTTATCACTTTTTCGGGCTCAACAAGGTTATACGAAAAATGAACCCCCCTAGAGTCCTCTTTAAGCTCTTTTCAGACTCTCTAAACATGAAAAGATCGTTGAGCAACCTTGCTATTTTTCACACTTGCTAAAGTATTTGAAGTAAGCGTCTGGTGAGTGATAATTTATCTCTTTTTCGGTCTCGTCCATACTTTTTTACGAAAAAGAAACTGAGAGAGTTCTCTTTTGAGTGTTTTTCCAAACTCTATAATCTTGAAAAACCTTCGAGTTTTCTATCTCTGGACTCTTTAAACAAACATTGACAGACCCATGATGGGATCGAACCACTCCTTCTTAGGGTTTGTTAAATATACTCCGAGGGACTCGTCCGAAGGATGAGATTAAATCAACAAGCATATGTTATCCTCCTCAAGCTTGTGTAAAAATAAAGAGGTACTTGCCAGAAATGGTGGGGGAAAATTTGGGAAAGGGATATGTTTCATTTTGGTATTGATTGGCAGTAAGTGTCGCTCTTGAACATGACACCCACTATTCATCGCATTTGAAGCTGGTTTGGGAAATCCATTTGTCTCTCATTCAATTTTATTACAAGGTCATTCCATGTGTCGTCTTTGAGTCAATGTTGTCAAATCATTGGTAGTGTCATTCATATGTTCAAGAGAATTCCATCTGAAACCTATATTGAGTCAGCCATCTACAGTTGTTCATTCTATCAGTGTCGACCTTCCCTATGTCCAAGTCATTCTTTGTTTCACCTTCAAACTCTGTTACTCATTTTTTGTCATTGATGGGGGATACATCAAGGCCCTCCTATGACCAGTTTTGTTCCGTCGACTTCAGCTCATTATCCAGAATCAAGACTTAGAAATTATTTAGTACCTTGGAGCTTGCATGCCTCAATGGCAAGTTTCCTTGTTGTCGACAGTGGGTTTACATCATTGACCCTTGATCAAAAGATTCCGTCGGATGTTCGACATCAACTCATTTATTCACATTCGATGTATTGTACTATGGTACCTTGGGAGTCATTGACATCAATGGTGATTTCCCTCACACTTGTTAACGGTTAAATCAATGACCAGTACTCAAGTGGTTTCTGCCATGTTTGACTTCAACACATGTAATCACATGGTTAGATTCATACTTTGGGTGACGAGATTGAAGACCCTGGATATCATCTTTTTGATCCAAGTTGTGATGGAGTATGTATAATTTGCGACACATAGATCCACTGTGTATCTTTCGTGGCTATGTCGTCTTGATTTGAAATTTCTCACATAGATCCACAGTGTATTCCGGTGGCTATGCTATATTTTGATGGCATGGATCCACAGTGTATGATTAGTGGCCATGAACCAGGTCTACAATGTTATTAGTCTATGATCTGAGTATGGGAATGCCTACCTCAGAATTGATATATATGATATTCTACATATGCTTGTTTGTTTGCAGATTTTCGATTAGATGTGCTTCTGGTTCTCGACACACACATGCAGCTTACAAAGTCTATTGACTGTCACTGGTTCCAACAATCATACTTTGGGGGGCATTCTGTTACCCATGATTTTGGTTATCATGATGATTTATTAATTATGGTGTACTCAGGCTCTTCATTAGAACTTTTTCTTGAGAAAAGTTACCTTCATCTCTTTCCAGAAATCACATTTTTAAGGATTGTTCGCAGGTTGCTAGTATATTTGCCTGTGAGAATGCATGATTCTCATAGGCTGCCTTAAGCCAGGGTGCGAGAATTTCACACTGTGTTGAACTGCTAGGGTGCGAACTCTTTCTAAAGAAGGGAAAAAGATGAATTCTCGAAGCTTCTAGAAGGGAATCTTCTAGAAGGATGAGATGGCATTCGAGTGGTTATCCTAGTACTGGATTTCCTGATATTTTTGGATCATTCTTATCCAAGTAACTAATTCATTCTCTCCTATATATTGAGGGGATTCTCATGGAAAAGTTTAGAAGCAAACAAGGTTAAGCAAGACATTGGATAATTGGTGAAAGATTGTGTGAAGGATTGAAGCTTGAACAACAGGCTGAGAAACTACAACAAAAACATCATAAGGGTTTTGATCTTCTTCATGCAAGTGAGCAAGTGTGTGTGTCAGAGTCAAGGGTCATCAAAAGGAAGTTTGTGACATCAAGGATCAGGTTGTAATCTTTACTTTGATACAGTAATATGTCCCTTTCCCATAAAGCTATCTTCACTTTATTGTATAATTCCTTGATCATATACATAGATTGACTGTTGAATATATTGAGTTGTCTTCACTTCGATTGGTTTGAGCTGTCTTGGTCTTGACTACACAAAAGAATTGGAGCGAAGCTGGAACAACAAAGACCATAGGAAGTGATTATAAGGTATGTTACTCGTTCTTTCCTCCTACTTAATTCAATAGTCGAAATCTAGGTAAAGAGTATTATTCTGTCTTGATTTTTTCTAGATCCAGGTGGATCTAGGGAGATCGGTTTGTGTCCGCACTTACGGATTTATCCAATAACAACAACAATATGGTCATATGAAAAAAAAGGGGAGTTACAAGCTAAGAACCTGTCAATTCCAGGTACAAGAAAATGCACCAGATAACGAAGTAACAACTGGATTCATATCTATTGAGAACTAAGGATGAAATGAAAGTGTGGGATTGAAATAACAAAGTCATTCCATGATTGTGATCGACTCTTAAAGGTTGATCAACATATATGATGAAGAATTAGCCATGTCACGATATTATATGAATAATAAAAGGAAGCACAAATGGATATTAATTCCATAGTAATGAGCACATGGTCATTTAAAAAGAATGGTTTGAAGGAAGCGTTTGTTTCCAATAATTAGTGATGGGTTAAAATGATGAAACAATTTGCAAGGGATTTGAAATCTTTAACAAACTATAATTAATAATAATAATAATAGAAGTTATTATTATTAAAATGAATGAAAGGTTGCAATGATTCATTATCAAAAGACACAATCATTCAAGTTCACACCAATTGGAAGACTATATAAACAAATAAGTATGGTGAACAAAAAATTCAGTTGAATTTGTTGAAGTATATATATTTATATATAATAGATTGAATGAATGTTCATTCTATCAGGTTGGTGTCTGTTTACAAGTTGGGTCTTGTATGAGAACTTTATTCATCACATCTTGGCCCTCGACCAAGTTTTGGGAAAACTTTGGTCAGCTTTGATCCACTTTTGGACTTCGACACGTTGGTCAAAGAAGAAGCACCTAGGCGGAGCTGAGATCGTGGATCTCACCAATTTTGAGGGTTAAGTGGATCAAGTAAACTGTCCTTTAGGGTTTTTGCAACGGGTTTATGGGATGTCGGACCATGGGGTTTAGCCATGATTAGGCTTGATTGTAAGGGTTTGTAAAATATAAATAAATAAGAATGTATTGTTGTTAAGCCCTAATATTGGCTCATTACCCCTTAATTGGGGCATATTAGANNNATTTTATTTATGTCGGCTTTAGGCCATTAGTTGTAATTTAGATTAGTAATTTTATTTTATTTATGTCGGCATTAGGCCATTAGTTGTAAATATACCTCCTAGTCTCCTATATATACGAAGGAGACATTTTCATTTTGAATCATCTTGTACTTGAAAATTTAAGTGGGGTAAAAGGAGGTTTCCCCCTCAAAGAGGCTTATTATATGAAATTATATCTTTTTCAATGCCTTGAGTACTTTTCCTGAGGTTTTTATATGCTATATTGATGTTTGGCTCTTAACATATGGTATGAGAGCTCAAGGTCTTGGGGTTTCGTTGCTACATCTGAGACACCGTGGAATTTTAGATATAACTTTTTTTCTACAACATTTCAGAAGGAATGGCTTGGAGGATATTTAGAATATGGATCAAGGTACGTTGGGTTCAAAATTCATCTCCTCATGCCTTATACTTTCGGAGATACAGCCTATACAAGATAGGGTTATGGAATCATCCTGAAATCAGTCATTGCAGAATTTTCTCTACAAAACAATTTCTGTAACGTTTCAGACCATGAAATCTGGAGTCCATTTACATAAATTAGCAATGTATCTTTGGTAAAACGTTTAGCTTCTGGGTCATCTTAAATTTGTTGATACACCCTATGTAAGATAGGGTATCCGACTAGCCCTATTGACTAGTCTCAAGAAGGTGTTCTAGGTAAAACAATCATAACTTCTTCCTAGAGTATCCAAATTGTGTGGTATTGGTTTCATTGTATTATGGAAAGTTTGTAGTATTTTGGGTGTGATTTTCAGAATTTTATATCAATTATTTTGTGCGAGGCACACTATACAAGTGAGATCTCTTGGAAAGGCCAAAAATCGGCAAGTTGTGGGGAAGTTACCATAAATTCCACTTGTCACATCCAATTTTGATCATACCTGTGGCATTGCAGAGAAGAAATATCAGAGACATAAATAAGAGAAATTTTCCTACCCAGAAGGGCCAAAAATTGGGAGATACAATAGAAGAAATACTGTCTAGCAGAACCACCTCA
>CBVK0100306087.1:0-15103 GCA_900067695.1 Picea abies | reverse complement strand
GAGGGTTTCCCAAGATAAATGATGTGTCTCTTGTGATTGTGTATTTCTCATTGATTCTATCTTATGCTATTTTTATCTATTGAAATGCAAAGAACTATAATAATGGCTTAAACATTAACAACCATCCATATGAAGGGAACCCATATTATCTTCCCCCCACACATAAACACACTTTTATGGTCTCTCCTACTCCCACGATGGGAGGGAACATACCTGCAACACGAACAAACCTAGTGCAAGCACCACTTCAATATCCACCACCCACCACATCATGTAACACCAATAGTGGAGGTGTGACTTCTACCTCATACAATAAATATAGACCCCATCACCAAGTTAATATGTATTTTACTTTACCAACTTTCCCTCAACCTATTACCCCACCACATGGACAAAAATAGACCGTCGTTAACTTTGTTCATCCCTCTCCCATTCAAAAATTTGAAGCCTTTGAGCAGTTGAATATGACAAATCCACATAATTAGTCCAACAATAACCAAAAGAAAGTAAAGAAGAAGGAAAATTCCAACCAAGGATGGGGGGGAAACCCCCAACAACAAAACCCCCTAGCAAGGGGAAACCAACCCAATAGTAACAAAAATCTCTAAGGGGGTGATCATAAAAAACAACAATGTCAAGGGGAAAAAAAAATCTTAGAACCAATTTCCCTTGCATAAAATGTGGTGAATATGGTCATTATACCCACCACTACCCTCAGATTATTGATTACAAATAAATAAAAGAAACCATGAACATGCAAAGACCCCCTTCACCACAAGTTCCCACATAGATACCACAAAAGTATTTGTAACCCAAAACACCAGCAGTCCTATACAACACAATTCCTCATCAAGGAATCATCAAATATAATCAATAGAAGGATGCCCCTACGCCCTAACAAATGAGGAAGTACCCTTACCCAGGTCAAACTCAACCTTCAAACCCCACATAACATAGCATCCTCCTCACCATTGAAGAAGAAATTCTATTGTAAACTCGCACATGTCACTACGGTATGCCTTCTAACTCAAACCCAACCACATCAGACTCACCCCAATTACCAGTAGGGAAAAATATGACAATCCCCCATCCTAACACAAAATTAACCACTCGAGCACCCTATGCACCTTTGTGTAGCAACATACACAACCCCCATATCACGACAACACACAACTATAGCCTAGTTGATGACTTGGCTTAGTCTCCAACAACCATGTCTATTTTGGAGGTTCTTCAAACTTGTACTTCACAATGAAATACATTTATTTCACAGTTGGGGGAAGTCAATCCATCAAACACTCATCTAATCACTTTTGATTTGGATAATGTTGAACCACACCTCCCTTCTTTGGTCCCTTTTCAGATTTCTCTCAAAATTTGAAACCGAACAGTGCATCTGTGTATCAAAGATGAAGGAGAGTCTACATGTATCATGTCTAAAACCATGTGGCAACAACTAGGTTCACTGGAGCTCATACCTTTTTCCATCACTCTTAGGGAATATGATGGTCTCCCATCCCAACATGAAGGCCTCTACCAAAATGTTCCATTTGAACTAGGGGGTCGACAATTTTTATCGATATTGAAGTCATCGATGCCCAATTGGACTACAACATCTTGTTTTGCTGAAGTTACATCTACGCCATGAAAGCGATTTCCTCTTCCATATTTCGCACCATTCTCTTCCCACACAATGGGAAGATTGTCACCATTGACCAATTAATGTACTATGAACCCAATAATGATAGGAAAAATGAAAATATTCTTCCCCTCATATGGGATAACTCCGATATCTTTCCAGTTGTTGATGTGAGGCTAATAATATTTAAAGACCTATCAGTTATGGGATCTTACCAAGGTCCACCTATCCTTCCTCCCACAATTTCATCTGAAGTCTATGTAGTCTTTAATCATAAGACATTGATATAGGTAATGAAACCTCCAACGTGGAACACACACCTATGCCTACATCTGATACATCCACACTTCCACCCATTCAAGACAACATGATGATGATTGAGCAAGTACCCATTTGGTAAATGGTCCCTTGGACCCTAACCAAATACCATTCTTCTACCCATCCCTAGACATTTCAGCCTATCAAGTCGTTTCTACTCTCATCTTTCAAAACATGTTGATCGCCATCCTAGTATGGGATTTAGAACCAACATATATGGTACTAGTCCCATCCCAACTACCTCAGATAGAGGTTTTTCCCATGCAATCTATGTTTCAAACATGAACTCTTCCAATTTCTCACATAGTTGGGGACAATGATACCAACAAAGGAAACCCCTTAGGCCCAAGGCTCACAAGTACCTGGAAGTTAGACTTCTATCCCAAAATTTTGAATCCATTACATTCACACACATCCCTAGGAATCTAAACCAAGTTGCAGACCAAATGGATAATCAAGTCCTATATTGACATTTACACATTAAATGCACATACATTTTTAGAATCATTCATCCATCATATCAAGAAATAAATCCACAAAGAACAACATCAAATACAAAAGTTCCAGGAGGTTTTGATTATTCACCAATGTCTCCCGCTCATAATCGGATCACCTAGGACCTATGAAAGATCACAAACATGTCCAAACAATCATACCATAGCTCCACCATTGTCATTACAAATGAGGTGCCATTGTGGGCCCCACACCCATATATATGCCCCCCTCCCAAACTTTGAAACCCATGAGATCCATTTTCACATGTTCATGAAATAAAAATCCTGACACTCTCATCTACACATTGGTATCATCCTTTTTTTATGTCATTCAAATGCATCAAGGACATGTACATGTGCTCACTATCATTTTTATCAAATAATTATCATATGTTCTTTATCATAATATATTTTTCATGTCGGGTATTTTGTTTTTGTGTGCATGTACTTCTTATGAATATTTACAACCCATTCCATTTGGGCCATCATATGGCCCCTTTAGGTATATGCTTGAAACTATAAATTCCTTATTCCCTCTGAGCACAATTTCATTTCGTAGTCATATCCTCTAACATTCACCTTTAGGATCACCATATCGAGCTCTGCGGTACCATCCTCTCCATTTCATTTTTGGTATTGTCAATCGGTAGCAGTCCCACCCACATGAGTCATCCCATGGATAATTTTTCTTGGAAAATCGACATTGATGTTTTTCTTACCCCTAGGATCGGGAGTACTAATAGTTTTTCACTTCATAGAATGAACCTCATGTTTTTTCTCATCATATCTCTAACCTTCTCATTTGAGAGTCCAAAATCACATTATTCTGGTTACATTAAATGCACCTCCACATTTGCATTATCCCTCCATATAATAAAACATTAGTTTCCCATTTGTAAGTTCATCCTCCATTCAACTACCTAGTATCAAAACCCACCAATGGGGCCCCCATCCTCATAACATTCGTACTCAACATTCTGTTGACCCCCATTGCTTTTTGATTTTGTTGACCCCCATAACATTCGACCTCAACATAGTTTCATGTTATGGTGGGTATTACTATGAGACCATTTCATTTTTTCGTAGTAGACGAAGACCTATGAATTTTATAGGAAACTAATGCTTCTGTGTCATAGAAACATCACACAGTTGTTCATTTCATGATTCAGAGGCAGTTCACTCATCAGAAATGTCATTTGTCGTTATTGATCCCCCGAGGGCATTGTTGATATACACTTCAACACAAAAATGAATTATAGTCATACATTTATGGTTTCATGACATGAGCATGGGGAATACCCTCCTCATTTGTACAAATATTTTTATCCTATTTGGACAAAGTTCAATTCCAATAATGCTCCCCTCTCCCTCCAATGGATTTTCCTTATAGTCCCCTCTATATTGTTTTCTACTCTTCTACATAATGACTTCACAAGACAAAGAAACAATGATGTATTTCAATTGCATGGATGCTCCTAACCTCACACATCAAAGGGCATTTGATATCATTGAAAAATGGTTCAAAATAATACAAAAAATGGCTTAAGAAAGTACCAGTTCAAAATACCAACCGACATGCCTCCAACATTAACAAGCTTCACTCAACAAGTAAAAGAAAATTATAGAAATGGCTCCCTGAAGTTTTGTGCAGACTCTTAAGGGGTTGCACAGGCACATGTGGGAAACCCAACACAACTGAATATGTGCAAATTGCACGACTGTCTCCATAGAAACCTATGCAGATGCAAAAATGATGCATCACTGATTTTGTTCGGGCCTCACCCACTTCCATCCTGAGGTATATGATGACAAGATTCCCAAATCAAGTGAAAATATAGCCTTGGGGCAATTTATAGACCAGGGAGTACCTCCAAAGGGCCCATATTCACACTATGAACTAGTTATGTAAAAGCTTGCATGAAGCCAATAATTACTAGATTGGGGCATGCAAACAAAGTAAGAGTTTGATGTATTGTTATGTTGGTCAATTTTTTCTCGAGAATCTATATTTCTCCTAGAGCTATTCTTTCATCCATATCAAGTCTTACCTTCTCACTTCTTGATAATTTTAGCAAGTAATTATTCACCATTGTCACTCCAATATTAGAACATAAAGCAATCTATATTGGGGACCTCAAGGTCCCACCCATGGAGGAAGAGGGGACTCATAAGTCTCTGCATTTATCCTAGGTGTTCTCAATTTAAAGACCACTTTCCATTGGTAGCTATTCCTTGTTCCATTTTGAGTTTTCATTTGAAGTTCATGCATTCTTAGTTTTGTTTTGTTTTTCTTTTATTTCTTTTCTTGTTTACTCCATTGTTGATCCACTAATCAACTACCATTTTCTTTATTATCCTGTTGGTCTAACAAGGTAGTTAAGTGCTCTAGTTTTTCTCACACAAGTGGAAAAACAAGCACAACAATTCTTTCAAGACTCAAAACTCCTTCAATAGAGTCAGAGGAAGAGGAAACAGAGGGAGAAATCCAAGAGGAAGAGGCCGAGGTAATAAGAATCTAGAAGACAGAAATATAAAGGAACAACATCAAAAGTATGAGGACTCACATAATCAAAGAGGAAGAGGGAGAAAATGGAAAAAAAATTCTAGAATTCAATGTTATTATTGTAGAAGGTATGGCCACTTTGAGTATGAATGTAGAAAGAAGCCGTAAGATTAGAACAAAGGAAGAGAAAATGTCTCCAACAATAAAAGAGAATCATTTGAAGCAATGTTTCTATCATGCCATGCATATGAAGAAGGTCACTCTAAGGACCTATTATTGCTAGACAAAGGTTGCAACAATCACATGACATGTAACAAAGATCTAATTTCTTGCATGGATACTTCTATTAAATCTGATATAACACTTGGTAATGATTCAAAAGTAAAATCTCTAGGAAAAGGAACTGTATCTATTTTATCCAAATACAATCAGAAGAAATACATACATGATGTCTACTATGTACCAAACCTGAAACACAATTTGATAAATGTAGGAAAATTGATGGAGCATGGTTATGATCTTATTCAAATGATCAACATGCTTAATTTTGGACAAATATCCCAGTAGGAAACTTATTGCAAAAATACAAATGACTAAGAAAATAATGTTTCCATTGAATTTGAGGAATGTTTTTTTATCCCAGTCATATGCCCAAAATGTGTCAAACACATATGAGACTCTTTTATGGCGTGTTAGGTTTGGTCATATTCCTTCTAAGAGTCTAAGTATTCTCAAAAAACATTAAATGGTTAAAGGTATTCCTGTTTTAAATGAACATGATAGTCCATGTTAGATTTGTATACTTTGAAAGAATAAGAGAGACAAATTTCTATCATCCTCCCATAGAGAAAAAAAACATCTAGAATTGGTTCACATAGACCTTTGTGGACCGATGAAAACATAATCAATTAGAGGTAGTTTTTATTTTCAGATCTTTATTGACAATTTTAGCAGGAAAATATGGATTTATTTTCTTAAAAATAAATCGGATACCTTCTCAAATTTTAAAGATTTCAAAGATGAAAAATAAAAACAAAGTGGAAAGTATGTGAAGATGGCAAGGTTAGATGGAGGAGGAGAATACAGCTCAAAATAATTTGCATATTTTTGTAGAAAACAATGCATAATAATGTAGACCACAACCATATATACTCCATAGCATAATGGAATGGCTAAAAGAAAGAACTACACCATCATGAACATGGGAAAAAGATTTCCTCAGAGTGAAGAACTTGTTGAATTATTATTTCACTGAGGCATTTTCATGCTCAATGTACATCCTGAATAAATATCTAATTACAAGTTTCAAAGATAAAGTACCTCAAGAGGAATGGAGTGGAACTAAGCTAAATGTGTCTCACAAATTTTTTTTTTGGATGCATTGCTTTTGCACATATCCCTAAAGAACCGAGAATGAAGCTTGACATTAGAAGTGAAAAGTGTATCTTCATTGGATATAGTGAACATTCAAAATCCTACAAACATTATAATCCAGTCACCAAGAAACCTTTTGTCAGAAGCGATCGAAAATTCCTTGAGAAAAAAATATGGAATGACCAAGAAAATGAGACAATGGATAACCAAAATCCACTATAGAAAATTGATGATCAACCATAAATTTTAGAACGAGTTCATCCACCAAGACCGTCAAGACTACAGGTACAAAGAAAACAAGAAAAAATGGAAATGGTTATTCTTCCAGTAGTGAATCACCCCCCTCAGTAGAAAATCAACGAGCAAGGAGGTGAAGGGGAATTTATCAGTAGAATAATGACTTTGAATAGCGAGGTCATTTTTCCTTTCTATCCTATCAACCAACCTTCTTTGAAGAAGCAGTCAAAGAGGAACACTGGGTAGAAGCCATGAATGAATAAATTGAAGCCATAGAAAAGAACAAGACTTGGGATCTTGTTGATTTTCCAACAAACAAATCCAACATAAGTATCAAGTGGGTGTACAAGAAAAAAGCAAATGAAAAAGGAAAGATACAGAAACATGTTGGGTATGTGTTATATTCTTTGCACTAGTAGTAGTGTCTGCATTGTGTGGGGCACGCAGGGGGGTTTGAGGGGGTGTTGTTAGGCCCCCCCTTGGGGGTGCAGGTGCAGGGGGGAAAAAGCCCCCCACGTGGGGGTTCAGGGGCAACTTTGTTGATGAAGGTGGACACTTTGAATAATGTTGTAGATTCATTAACAAAATCTATGAGCACTGAGAAGTTCTCTTGGTGTNNAGGATCCATGGGCATTGTTGCCCTGGATTGTTGACTATGTAACCATGTATGCAAAGAAAACAACAAGTGGGAGAATGTTGGGTATGTGTTATATTATTTGCATGAGTAGTAGTGTCTGCATTGTGTTGAGCGTGTAGGTGGGAGAAATCCACCCGTGCGGGGGTTCAGGGGCAGTGCCCCTGAGAATTTTTTTCCTCGAGAAATGTGTCACATTTTTTCCTTGTTTTTCGTGTTGCCTCGATTTTCAGGTCCATTATTGGGCAGTTTTTTGGCACATGTTTTTTTCCGATGGTTTTCTATTTCCAGTTAAGGAATTAGGGTTGTTGACTAATCTAGGTCATTGGTTTAGGGTTTTGGATACCGCTAGCTCCTATATGTATATTGTATTGTAAACAATGTATCACTATGAATGAATATGGAATATGTTGGTTTTCCCAGTTTGGGTTTCCAGGGGAAAAATATCTATGTAATGTTTGTATTTTTCATTGTATCTTTTATGTTGTTATACTCAGTTTGCAGTAAATATTGTACAAGGTTAAAATCTACAAAACATAAGGGAAGGCTAGTTCCCAAAGGATTCTCTCAACAAACTTGCATAGATTATGGTGATAAATTTACTCCTGTAGCAAGGTTAGACACATGACCATTTTAGCTACTACAAATTAGAACCAATGGAAATTCCTCCAATTAGATGTAAAGTCATCCTTCTTGAATGAAATTTTGCAAGAAAAAGTGTATGTGGATCAACCACCTAATTTTCAAGTCGAGGGACAAGAGGACAAAGTGTACAAGTTCAAGAAAGCCTAGTATGGCTTGAAGGAAGCTCTAAGAGCATGGTACAACCAGATTGACTCTTATATTATCAGTAGTGGATTCAACAAGAATATCAATGAGTCAACTCTATATACAAAATCAGATCATGAAGGTAAAATACTTATGTTTTCCTTTATGTTGATGATATGATTTATACAGGAAATCTGATGTTAAAATAATTTAAAGATGCCTTGAAAACAAAGATTGAGATGACTAATCTTGGACTTATGAAATATTTTTTGGGAATTGAAGATGAACAATTTGCTCATGGTATTTTTATTTGTCAACAAAAGTATGCTCGAGACATTCTAAAATGATTTAGAATGGATACATGCAAGCCAACATAAACTCATATTTCACTAGGAACTAAATTAAGTAAACAATATGAAGGTTCAACAATTGATTCAACTCTATATAAGAGGCTAGTAAGTAGTCTCATGTACTTCAATGCAATGCAATTAGACCTGATATAATGTTTTCAACAAGATTTGTTTCAATATTTATGGAATCCGCAAGGATTCTCATTGGAAAGTTGGAAAACAAATATTAAAGTATGTTGCAGGGACACTTAACTATGGTTTGTGGTACAAAAATTCTGAATATTACTCACTTGCAGTGATTTTGTAGGAAGCAATGATGATAGGAAAAAAAATCTGGTTATGTTTTTCATTTGGGTACTAATTTGATTTAATTGGAATCAAATAAACAACCTATAGTTGCAATATCTTCAACAGAGTATGTTGCTGCAACTCGACCATCACATTGTCAAAGAACCATGTATTTCACAAGAAAAACAAACACATTGACACTTGATTTCACTTCATAGGAGAGCTTGTCAATAATGAAGATATTTCTCTTCAATTCTGTGGCTAGAGAGATCAACTACAGACATCATTACAAAAGCTTTAGAAAAAAATGTTTTTGAATATCAAAGACAACATTTGGGCATTGTAAATCCCAATAAATGTAACAGCTGAGATTAAGGAGGAGTGTTGGAGTAATCTCCCTATTCTTAACTATGTTTGTCTTCCTATTTGCCAGCTGTCCAGTTTAGTCTAGTTAGACATTTTGTTCCTGCATTCCGGTTCTTGCTCTGTTTATTGTTTCTTCTATGCCTCTCTGACATTGTTATCACCCTACGCCTGTTGCTCTGCACCGTTTAACCAAGGATTCCAATGTGAATTGCTTGGAAAATTTGTTCTAATTAAGAAAAAAACCTTTCATGTCCAACAATCTTATGTTTGTTGCAATTAAAGCTGCAAACTCTGCATAGTATTGTGACTCTATTAAATAGGCGATAAATAAAACAGACCCTGGTAGTAGTAGTCAGGGGTATGTTGAAACTACGCCATGCTTGCATTTTTTTCATGGCCTCCACTCAAACTTATCCAAGGCTTTGCAAGTGAGTAAAGTTGATGAGTTTTGTTAGCCGTGTTGATGGTTGAAATCTACTCTAGCTGTGTCGATGGTTGAAATCTACAGTTCAAAGTTCGGCACCTGAGGTATACAGAGGATGCATAATATGATTCACATTATAGTTCAACTCAAGTTTTCTCTTTTATCTCGAGTTCGTGCTGAGCCATGGAATTCGAGCCTTCAAAAACAACAAGTTTTATCATGTAGAAGAACTAAAGCCTCATCATTGCAAGGTGCCAAATCTCTAAAAATAATGAGAACTAAAGACACAGCATTGCAAGGCGTTAAATCCGCCTAGTAATATCATACCCTGTTTTCGTGTCTATGGTAATTGTATAACGAGAAACCCTAGCGGTCAATGGAGTACTCAGCATTAAAACTACCGTTACAGTTAAAACCGAGTTGTCCGTGCTATGGGCATGAACAACAAATTCAAGATCGCAACCAATGGCCAAGACAGATGTTGGTTTGATGCTAGACTCCCTTGGCGTACACCTAACGACATGTATGATTTATGGTTTCCATGCTCAGGAGACTAGATGCGCTTAACTCCAGTTAGATCGTTATGTAAAGATAGATACTGATAATTCCAAAGCAACATGTCCTAAGAGTTTCAATCCTTCTCTATACTCTCCTTCTTTGTTTATGAAGATTTATATCTATCTACCTATGCAACTTCTGTTAACGCAGAAACCAAGGTTAGGCTAGATATCCAAAAGATTTGACTTCCTGAATAGATAACCAGTCTTTATGTCTATGTGCACTTTAAAGACTGCTGAATCCATCTCTGTACTGCGTTCCTTGATTCAAGAGAGCCTACTGTCTCATACAAAAAAATTAAAATATAAAAACTTGAAAGCGAGGAATCATGGACGTCTTCAGAAAAAATAATGGATGTGATTCTATTCTCAGTTATAATAGCAATAATAGTAATTTTCTTTATATTGGCAGTGATAATTACCACAGAGGGCACCTGCAAATCAAAATAACCATCAAGGCCACAGTCTGAAATATCATTTGGGTTTCTTGGTCCTCAAAGCTCTCGGGTCCCGGGATTACTCACCCGGTTGGTTTAAGCGCTTAGGGTATTTGAGATCTATTGAGAAAATTTGTGGGTTGATTTCAATCTTGATTGGAAAGAAGATTGTGTTTTTTAAGGTGAAAATGGGTACAGCATAAGGCAAAACGAGAAATTCGGTATCCCTCTGTGGGTTGATTCCAATCTTGATTGAAAAGCAGGTTTTTTTATGGTGAAAACTGGGTATGTTCAACATAAGGCAAAGGACAAATTCAGGAGCCCTTCCAAAAATGGAAGGCCATTGTTTAATCCTTTTCACTTTTTTGGAATTATCTGGTTTGGAGGATATGTAATGGACAAAATGTTGAATAGGTTGTGATCCATGTGTTTTTCACTTTTTGGTAATTATCTGGTTTGGAGGATATGTAATGGACAAAATGTTAAATAGGTTGTGATCCATGTGTTGGGATTGACGATGTATACAAGTAGTTACCCAATGATCTCATTGTCTCTCTCCAAGCGATGGGTACTTATAATTTGGTTAAGTGTAGACCTAGAACTTACTATTAATTTCTTTCCAAGGGATGGGTACTTATAATTTGGTTATGTGTAGACCTAGAACTTAGTATTAATTGGTAGCAAAATAATAACACACAAAACTCTTAAGGTGAGAAGCACTGGAATGTAAGCAACCGCAAGTCTATAAAACGAAATTAAAGGCAAGTCATGTTTATATTACAGAGGAAGAGGATGAAATAGTTCAATGTAAAAACTCAACCTTAAGGGACTATATTCCTACACTAGGGTATAAAGTCATGTTTACAAATGAAGTCCAAAGAGATAGTGAATGATGCTGAAATCCATTCTAGAAGACAATATTTTTTTTAAATCTATGGTTTTCATGAGGTTATGCTTTAATACTTAACTTGACAAGTTCTGCAAAACAGGAGACTTAGTAAGCATACATTATGAAAAGGAGATGTGAAAACAATAAACCATTTGGTAATACTCTATACATACAATTGCAAGCATAAATGGATAACGTGATAAGTATCAAAGGTGACTAAAGAAGAGTTTGTTCCATATAACTCTACAAAATGGTTAATAAACAAGACTTCAAAAAATTCAACAAACTCTTTCATTGATTATGTCCTTGGGTATTAGGCTTCGTGCGAATTTGTATCATTAAAACATTGCTTCACATGCTCAGATACTAAAATTAACGCTTGAAAGGAAATACAAAATGAACAGAAAATCCAACTGAACCAAAATTTTAATATATGGCGACCAATATTTATATACATTTTGATTTTTTTTTGGCTTTCTTCTCTCACATTTAATTCCTATGAAACTGCTATGAATTCATCGCGTCCTGGCGCTTTCATATCGCAGAAACAGAGGCTGGGTTAGCCATAAAAGTTGGCGTGACATCGCCCGCCATGATTACAATTATTTTGGGTTAGCCATAAAAGTTGGCGTGACATCGCCCGCCATGATTACAATTATTTTTTCGTGCTGTTCCTCTGGACGTTCAGACGGCATTATATTCTTCACCGTCTCGATCTTGTCGCCATACTCAGCATCTGATTCGCGACTCTGCTCTGATCTGTTATTTTCTTCGGAGTTTGAACCATAGGAATCCTTCACGTAGGAGCAAGCCAGAATGATAAAAGCAAGAGTCAATGCGATCATGAAACCCACTCCACCCAACAGAAATGGAACTGCTGACCTCCATGCTGAAGGTGCAGTCACATTGTAAGTCCCTGTAATATTTCTCATAGCTCTGTATTCCCCCATAACCTAATTTCTTGAAGTACAACTTTTATTATAGAACAATCTGTGAGAGAGTTATACAGATATATATATATATATCCAGATCCAGATTGGCGGCCTGTAACTATAATTTCCTCTAGCAGTCCCGAATCTGTGGAAAACTATGATTACGTGCAAATATAAAATTATGTGATATGCCACGCAATATATTCTTCGGATACGCAACTTTCATTAAAAATTTAAATCCAAAGGAGAGAATATTTTTTTGGGATATGCAACTTTCGTTTTAAGCAAACCATTGGACCACTCTATATTTTAGCTTCACGCTTCCTGCAAAACTGTTAAATATGAACCATCTCTCTGTTTATTAATGTGATTACAAGATAAATCCATGTGAAATACGAGAATAACTTTAATCAACTCAACAATTTCAGAATTGTCTTTTTCTCGAAGTTGGAAAGAAGTTAGAATCTTTTTTGTCCAATCTCTTATAAAACACGGATGCTACCAGTGCTGTGTTTCTCGGCATTATTATATTTGATACAGCGCATTTGATGTTGCTCGTTATTATTATATTTTGTTTAATTGCCTACTAAAGAACGAATAATACTTGTCGTATAATCTTTATAATATCTTGTCCTACTATCTCCATAAGCAGCCAGTTAGTTTGATGCGTTTATTGATGTGTACATACTCGATTCCTTTTGAAATTTACTTTTCATAGATTGTCATAGATATGCATCAGGACACTTTTCTTACATCATTTGTAAAAACTTTCTCAAGAGACTTTCCCATGTAGTTGGTCGTGTACATTGACAAAAGTATAGTGTCAAGAAAATGTTTTTTCTTTTCAATATTTTTTTCCCACTCGTTTTTGCAATTTTTTTTTTTCATGTAGATTTGTAAGTTTTTGACATAAAATTTTAGAGAGATTTTGTTTGATAAAGTAAGAACTTGATTTCAAGTTTGTGTCATTAAAACTATTTTTTCATAGGAATGTAATTTATATTTTTATAATTAAAACATATCTACAAGCTTAAAATGACATCTCATCAAGAACTTGTTAACAATAGTGTTTCATGTATTTCAACAACCACATCTCATCAAGAACTTGTTAACAATAGTGTTTCATGTATTTCAACAACCATAAGTTTTGATGAAAACCTAGCTAGTGTCAAAATTTGATATCAAAACCTCATTAATCTTTCATTTAACCATTATTTTTTATGATAACCTTGCCAATCTCAAAATTGGATATAAAAAATTCATTAATCTTCCACTTGACCATTATATTCAGAGCTCCTAAAATTGGATATCAAAACATCATTAACATATAATTGATTGGTTATAATTACCCACTTATGTATGCAATTGACCTTTGATCATGTTAGACTAAAGATTGTTTCATTCAAGTATAAAATATACCTATAGAGCATTATATATTCCTTTCTTTTGAAGATTCAATAAGGAAATGCAAAGAATGTTTTGAGATTTATGTGGTAGTTGTTTGGATAGAAGAATATCATTATTTTTCATTCATTTTCACAATAGAGAAATGTTTTCCTCTTCGCAAACCATGAAACATAAGTTAACTTGCTTTATAATTATATTTGAAAATTTAGTGTGCATGTATGTGAATATAATATGTTTCAACCTTTAATGGTTGTTTGCATTATAAGGGATCAAGTTTTTACATATGTGTAAGTAAAGTGTTAAAAAGGGTTAACATAGTTTAACTTGAATATCAAGATAAGGATAAGGAGTATTATCAAGTCTTGCATTTGTTTTGGTGAAACAAATCTCCATTTTTTTCTTTTCTTTTTTTCAATGAGAATCATTATTTATTTTAGTAATCGAATAATATCCTTTCAAATTTGAAATATGACTTTCTTTTCAAATTTGATCGGTGGTAATAAGGAAAATTATTATTGAATACTATATTTTTGAAAAGTGAAGAAATTTATCATAGCCTAGTGATTAATCGGCTCATCACCATTATTCAAGGAAAACCATGACCTCTAAAATAATCCATTGGTCATTTGTAAGGGGATAAAGGGGTTAATCAAATAATATTCTTTCAAATTTGAAAGATGTCTTACCTTTCAAATTTAATCCCTGGTAACAAGGAAAGTTATTATTGACTACTATCCTTTTTTGGAAAGGGACGAAATTTATCATAACTTAGTTATTAATCGGCTCATCACCATTATTCAAGGAAAACTATGGCCCCTAAAATAATCCATTGGTCATTCGTAAGGGGATAGAATTTCATTGCTTCCAAATGTTTATGGGTTTTGGGCCCTTAACATCTTTCCTTACATCTAAGGAATATAAGCTCATAGGAAATAAAAGTAGTTTTAGGTATTTCTCCAAGACCAAAAGACATTTCATCATAGAAAATATTCTCAATAAAATCAATATCCTTTGTGGTTATCACTGAAGCTACTTCTAGTGGGGTCATTTTATTTCTAGTAGCATTGAGCCTTAATCCGATATATGAGATGAGACACTACCCTAGTATCAATTTAATCTCTTTCCTAAGAGGATGGAGACCCATTCCTATATACACATGAGTACATATACTTATATGGAAAAGTATTATCTTGTTAGATATGATGAAATATCATTATATTTATTTGATAATTGAGTATTTCGCTATTAGAGGATTGATGTAGCTATAAATGCTTATTGAAATTTTGAAAAAACATTAAATTTATATAAATTATAACATTTTGATCTTAAAACATGATAAATTTAATGAATTTAATTTGTTAATATTATGGTAGCTTCGGGAGCTATGAACCTCTATTGTGACCTATGACAAGATTAGAATATTCCAGAAGGAAGCAAAGAAATGAAGGAAACCCTAGACAAGTTGTCGGCTGCAGAAATATATTTA
>CBVK0100306085.1:132-15109 GCA_900067695.1 Picea abies | reverse complement strand
ATAATTATGATTCGAAGTGGTGAAAGGAAATAAAGTAAAATATAAGACAGATAACTTCACTGGGGTACTGAACAGGCTCGCTAGCAATGAAACAATATCCGAGGTTAAATGCATAATTATGATTCGAAGTGGTGAAAGGAAATTCAGTAAAAAGGGATAGATAACTTCACCAAGGTACTGAATAGGATCGCTGGTAGTGAAGCAATATCTGAGGTATCTATAAGGATATCATACGTAAATTTCATTCTACTCTGGTTACCAACTTTTTCGAAACCGGATCTGCATTCCAAGTCCAGATAGGGCTCCCCAATTAAAAGCATAACATTTACTTCGTTTGATGCAAGCCAAAAGCCGCAAAATCTATTGGATTTCCTAGGATTGTTTTGATCATCTTAAAGCAAACTTAAATTTAGTAGCGAGAAGGAGAAGATCATGAATGGGACTGTAGCTGAGTTTACAACACATGGGAGTTTTGAATTTTTTTTTCAGAAGTAAAGATGAAATCTCTTTTTCCCTTTGTATCCCCTTCCTAAGAAAGTTCCACAAAAAGAATCCTTTGACTCCATTTACCCAATAAAGGCACTAAGTCTACTCGTTCTCCTCATCCCACAAGGAGACAAGGTCCCCAATTGGAGCCTATGTTGAAACAATTTTTTAAAGTTTTTATTTCTAAGGCTAAAATTTTCCTTTTTCGGGTTTCGAATTTTCATAAAGCATAACCCTCACTATCATTTCCAAAAGGCCGGTACCGAAATCCTGACAAGATTTATTCTTTTAATGAAAAGCAAAAAACCAAAAATGTTATAAAATTCCCAACGCGCTTTCTATAAAGTTATTTTTTAATCATGATAAGCTTAAAAACCTAAAGGAGTTAAGACTAACATTAAAAAAAAAAATGGGATTCGGGGTTTACTGAGAACATATGTTTTAATACATATCAAATCGTGGAATCCCGATCCCTGATTTCCCAAAAAATGGAAGTTAATAATTATTAAAGATTAAGTTAATCGTAGCACAATTTCGGGATACGGGGTTCAACGATAACATACCTCTTGTCAACATGATCCCCGAAATCTCGAAATGTGAAGTCCTTAAAGTTACAAACTATTAAGTTCACAAGAAAGATAATCGAAGACTGTCTACCTGAACTATAGAGAAAGTTCTTCCTATTTGAGGCGAAAGATATTCTAGAAGCTCCCAGAGTTTTGATGCAGTTTTTGGAAAAATGTATTCATTGTCTTAAAATAGAAGAAGGAAGTTCATCAACGAAGACATGAAATACTATTTTGGATAATTTCATCATCGAAATTAATCAAAGAAGATAAAGATAGAAATATAAACGGTTCAGTATTTCACATTCATGTAACCATTAGTCTTCGAAAGTTAGTTAATCACCAACAGAAAAAAGGTTTGGTGATTATGTATAAATATAATTTCACAAGATTGAGAAGAGGCTTTTTGTTTTTTGGGAGCCAATTGTATTAGAAGTTTTACAAAGGTAATCAATGTCACTCAAATCGACAAATGGATAGTGATGTCGAAATTAAAGTTACAAACTATTAAGTTCACAAGAAAGATAATCGAAGACCGCCTGCCTGAACTGCAAATAAAGTTCTTCCTATTTGAGGCGAAAGATATTCTAGAAGCTCCCAGAGTTTTGGTGCAATTTCTAGGAAAATGTATTCGTTGTCTTAAAACAGAAGAAGGAAGTTCATCAACGAAAACATGAAATACTGTTTTGGATATTTTCATCATTGAAATAATAAAGCAGTTAAAGTAGAAATGTAAATGGTTCAACATTGCTCATTCATGTAACTGTAGTATTCGGAAGTTAGTTAATCACCAACGGGAAAAAGGTTTGGTGATCATGTATAAATATAATTACACGAGACTGAGAATAAGATTTTTTTTTTGGGAGCCGATTGTATTAGAAGTTTTCTGATTTACAATGATATAGATAATGCAGAAGAGATTTTGAATTTTGTCACCTTGAAGCCATGTGTTCCTTCACTTTGTTTTTAATATCTTTCAACATCTTTCTTTGCATGTCTTTCTAATGAATGATCAGCTATAGTTTAATTCAAAATTCTACTATAGTTTGAATTTATTTGATTGTCTAACCATTTATAGTTTTTCCTCTATGATTGCTATCAACAGTTTCAAGACCTGTAGGTCAGTTGGATGGTTATATTTTATACTTCATTAGAAATTTTGTTTTTCTCCCCTTCTTCTGTTATGATATGAAATTTTTTCATGATTAAAGCCTCATATTCTTCAACAACGTTACTTTGTTTTTATTTTAATATTCTCAAATTACTTCAACTACAGGAAATGAACTTTACTATTATTATGTTATTATTTTGAGTTCCAAAATTCCTTTTCTACTTCATCCCACAAAATTGAAGCAACAAATTTTAAAACTTTTTTTATAATTTAATAAAATTTTACTCCTCATGATTGTCCCAAGTAATAGACAGCCTAACATAGAACCTAGCCTACAGGATCAAACTAGCATTGCTTTGAACTTATTTAATACTATCCTGCAAACAACAACTACCCGAGTCGAATTAGAACGTTCATGGGCAATTATTGAGAGAGAAATTAGCATCCAAGAACAATGGGAAGCTAGACAGAGACAGTTGAGAAACCAACTCTGATTTACCCTTCGCAATTGATTCTTACTCCTTAATTCTCTTTATTTTTCGAATTCCTTTACGATATATTTTAGAGCCTTAAAGTATAAACTCAGGAACAACAATCCCAATATTCCAAAGCTAATTTTGTCTATATTAAATAGTTCTAGATCACTTTTGCAAAATGATGAGCTCTGCCAAATTTTCATGAGTATATGGTGCTAAGTCCTATATGGAAGGTAGGACCTACTCATCCTCTTGATCCAACATGGAAGGCTTGTAAATTTTGAGATTATCCACATTCACTACTAAGTAGATGTGCATGTATGGGGGTAGACTGAGTATGTAGGCGTTATCTCCCACCTTATCCAATATCTCAAAAGGTCTATACTGTAGAGACTTGATCTTCATACTAGGACCCTATAGTCTTTCCTTGTTCAACTGTAGCCAAAATTTGTCTCCCACTTTGATCGACTTCTCGGTTCTTTGATGATCATGTCTAGTCTTGTATTTTTACTATGACTTCTTAAATTTCTTCTATACTTGCAAATGGATTTGCCTGATCTTCTCAACAAAAAAAAATTCTCTCAATGCAACTCCTACGAGGTTCTCCCTCACTCCTCCTTACTATCCATATACAACATCCAAGGGTGAAGGTAGAAAACATCCAAATCAAGTTTCAAAAGGTGACTTACAAGTATAAGTGTGTATTTATCTATTATAAGAGTGTAGCATATAGATCATATTTTCATCCCAAGTCTTCAGATGCTTTTGATTGTAACCCCTCAAGAGCTGCACCAAAGTCCTGTTGAATAATTTTGTCTTCCCATATATCTATGGATGGAATGTTGTAGATCTTTTTAGCTTAATGTCCATCTTCTCCCACATTGTAGTCCAAAATGTACTGAGAAATTTGGTATACTTGTTTGAGACAATGCTCCTTGGTATCCAAAAGTGCACCCAATTTTGTTTAAAGAACATGTTTGTTACTTATTTTCCTTTGATGAACTTTTTACAATGCATGAGAATGCACATCCTGCTAAACTTGTCAACTACCAAAAATAGATAGTCATGTCCCTTCCTAGTTGTTAGTTTTATTCTCTCTTAATTCTTCTTGGGCTGACCCAGGTTCGGCCCTCATGGTACACCAGAAGGCAATGTTGCGCATAGGGTGCACAATGTAGTCTCACCCAAGATAACTTTTATGGGTGGCTGCAATACTCAGGTGTTTGCAGTCTAGGAATGAGTGGGGACTTGGGGTTTTGTTATTTATTCTTTATGCATTATCTTTGTTAATCATTCAATCACTTCTATGATTTATTCATCTTTAAACCTATGCATGCATGATGATAAAGCTAATATGACCATTCATTATTTAAGCTAAAGATCAACGTAAAGTAAATCATTCATTATAAATCACACATAACACAACGGTTACCATGGTTCACCCCTTCCTAGGGCTACATCCACAAATATCTAGCTTCTCTGCTCTTTTATTTATTCTGCTGCAAAATATTGTGCCGCGTGCATTACATATTTAGTAATAATCAAGATTTAGGGTGAGAACCCTATGTGAGGCTGACTAAGTCACACCATGATCATCATCCTATGACGTAACCCTCTAAGACTACCTTAGTTGACTCTTCCAAAAACTTATTACAATCAACAATCCCACCAAATCATGATAATAAACTCTCTCAATTATTATATAATATCTCTCTATATCAAACATACATATCTTTCCCTCACTCACATACACCCTTTACCTAGACCTCCTAGGTCCTTATTTATACTATTTTATAGGCTTATAGCTATTAAAATCCTTATCAAAAACCCTAACCATATCACGATTAGGATGGTCTTCTTATGCACCATGTTTCTTTTCCTCCTGCATGTTGCTTTTCCTTCTTTTTCAACATGCTTCTTTCTTACCACATGTTGCGCACACTCCAAAATTAGGTCTTCCTTTCCAAAAATAATTATTTCCCCAACACAGATCCTTCTCAAAAAATAGGCCTACGCCTGCAATATACTTCCTTCCCAAAATAGGCCTACGCCTGCAATATACTTCCTTCCCAAAATAGGCCTGCGCCCAATAGGCCCCCAACACTTACATGTGGCTTGTCTCGAGCCACTTAGGTGGTGTGCGCTCCATGTATCGCATTTTCCAAAATGTGGAACTTCTTTGCTAGTTCCTTTCATTGTTTCCTCATTTGCTCAACTTTGTTTATTAGTGCCTCGACTGTTTGCATTTTTTTCTCTTCCTGTAGTAATGTTGTGCCCTCTGAATATGCTTGTGCCATATTCATCTTCTCTTCCTCCAACTGTACAATCATATGTGTTGCTTGTTCTTGGAGTGGTTCCAATTGGGTTTGTCTTTCTCTTTTATTTATCTGTGTTCTCTTTAACTCTGTCTGCATAGTCTTCATTTCTTGAGTTCCCTTCAAGCGCTCCATAATACGCATTGTTTTCTGTCATTGTTTTAGCTTCTGTATGGCAACATTGATTTTCTCCTCTTGTTGGTCCCACTGTTGGACCTTTTCATCTTCTTCTAAAATGGTTAAGATATGCGTGGTTCTCTCGAAAAACTCTGCGAATTCCCTCACTTATTTTTCTGTCTCTGCTATTTGGAGTGCATAATTTTGTTCTCTCTATTCTCGAACCTCTGAAGGAGTCGTAGGGTTAAGATTTTCTTTGAGCTCCTCGATTTCCTGCATATATCCCTCAATTGTTTGTGAAATAATTTTTATCTTCTCCATTTCACTCCTCTCTAGTGCTTGTGCATTTTCTAGGATGCGATTATATACCATTGTCAGCCCCTGTTCTAGCTTATCTACATGTTCTCGTCCTCCTCTTTCTCCAAGTTTAGTTGGTCACAGGTGATTTTTAAACTTTTGATGACTCCCCTACCCACCTCCAAGTTAATCACATCTGCACGGGCTCTAGATTACACTTCTTGCATTATTCTGGCCTGGAGTTCATATTTCCTTGGTGGGTATCTATGTCATGACAACTTCAACTTGCTCAATTTCCCCCATGGGTTTTTGTGTAGTCTCATGATCCATTCTGATCATTTGGCTAGTGACTTTGAATGTCTCCCTACCTTGTACTACCAAATGTACTATCGCCTCTCTTTTTTTCTGTGTAGGGGGTCGTTGTGTCTTTTCCTGTCGGTGTGTTGTGGCCTGTGGTACTGCTTGAATTGATATTTGTTGTAGAGTTTTGTGGAATTCTATGATCTTAGCCATGATCTCTTCTCTTTGTGCCTTTTCAATACATACCACCTCTTCCCCCCTGTCTTGGACCTTGTATGTGACTAACTCAACATCATCCTCTGTTAGGGTGATGACTGGATCTTTTGTGACATACTTCCTCTTTTTGCGTGCCTCTTCTACCTGCATTGGCTTCCTTATTGTTTGTGAGGTTTTTTCCCCATTGTTGTAACCTGTACCCTTTTTTCACCAGCATGTGTTGTATTCCCCTTTCTGATATCTTGTTGGATGCCTGTCCTTGTTTTTTTTGTTGTCTTCCTTGGTATTTTAGGCATAGTGCTGCTTCCTCACAGTTGATTCTACACTGCAAACTTTCTAGTGTTATCAACTGGGTTGTTTGTTTTTGCTGAGGAACCTACTTCCACCTTTTCCTTAGGTTTGGTGGATTGTGTTGCAACTAGCCTTGTTGTTAGTTTTAATACTGGCGGCTTCCACTGTGTAGGTCAGTCTCATATAATCCAGTCAAATTCTTCCCTGGTGACCCAATATTACATCTCCAACCATGCCTTCCTTGGATCCCTTACGGCTTGGATCCACACGTGATGCCTAGATTCCTTGAACTTGGCTATCCCTTCAGTTTCCTGGATAACCTCCATAGGAATGTGCCACACATTAGTTGTGTGTTTTTGTATTTCTGCAAGTAACATCGCAAACACTATGTTATTTTCTTGTTGATTTTTATTATCCTTGCCCTGCCAGAGGGACTCATATCTGGTCACATATAATTTTCCTTTCCTATCCAGGAAGGATGAAAACTTTGGATCCTACCACCCTACATAGGCTATAAGAATGGTGAGCCAAGAGTAATGGAACTCAGTTCCATTATCCTGCGCATCTCAGCAATCAACCAAAAATTCGTTCAGTAGGTACGGTACCCAATTGAACATCACTCCTTTCATGCACTATGCGACTACTGCTATGACTCCTGATGGAGTTTCTTATTTTATGCATTTGCTCAGCATCTTGCAAGCCATAAGCTTGTTGGTGAAACTCATCGCACTGTCATTGATTTCCTTGAGAACAATGCCTTTGTTTCCCCTACTGGTGCCAAACTGTGCTTTTACAAGCTCAAAGATTTCCTTCTTGTGTGCCTTGTTATCCAAGTACTCCTCTAGTTGTGCACTAAATGTAGGTAATCATGTTATCTTGGTGATCAATGTTACATCTAATTGTACTAGCCTATCATCCAAAGGATGTCGTAGTGTACCTGATCTACTAATTGTTTGACGAAGAGATCGACATTTTTACCAGGCCTAAAGTGTGGTATATCTAAGAGGTTCATTACGTTGGAGTTATACATCCCCATTATCCACTACACTGGCTCCATTATCAGTTTACCTAGGGGTCCAATTTTCCCCATAATTTCTAAGTATGTCTCTTCAACCAATTATGGGAATTTGGTCGCATCGCGTACATCGTGGTCCGAGTACCTAATTTTTGGTACTTTTCAGAGCATATCATCCACAGTGACCATTGCGTCTGGGAGATATGGAAGTGTGATGTCTGTGACCATTTCTTGACAACAAATGGTCTTGCCTCTATTTTTTTTGTGTCCTCTTCTTCCCTCTCAAAGTCCAATTGGTCAGTGATGTCCTCTACCAACACTTCTTCTCCATCATGGCCCTATCGCTAACCCATCGTTTCATCATGTTTAGCAGGCGTTTCAGGATTAGGGTTTGAGATACCATTATGGGTCCCAAAACTCTACCTTATTTCCCCTTGCAGTGTTGTCGATGTTTCCTCTTCAACCCGTGACAAGCTTATTGACTCTGTGTCCGAAGTAGTGACATCCTCAAGAACAACGATGTTCTTGGGCTGTCTCATTATTTCCTTGTGCCTTTGGCCCTGTCGAGTAACCATTACATACTGGCCTGGAGTGTTGAACTTTGGTGGGGTCATCTTCCATCCAATTCACACACTCGCTTACTTATTTGTAACGTTCTAGCTAGGCCACACACTTTGTATCTCACTCTATGCTAAAAAATCACTAAGTGTTGAACTAACGCATGCTTTCTGCCCTCTATAGACTTATTCGTAACTATTTTTCACTTTTTGTGTGCATTTGCGCCGAGTGTAATTTTTTTTGCGTGTTGTCTTTCGATGTTGTCACAGTAATTGTTGCACACAGATTTTTTTGGAGTTTCCTATGGTTCAGTCAACTTCTACCTCTTTTTGTTTTTTCTTCCTTTTTCTATTTTTGTATTCCTTTTTTCCTTCATTTCGAATTTTTATTTATTTTTATCATTTTTTGTCCTAATATCTACTATAGTACACTATATACATGTCTTTCTTACTGTGTTGTAACTTTGAAGGGTTAGTAGGTCGACTGTCTGTTGAAGGGCATAAGTGACACACCGTCAACTGGAAGGTTAGATCCGAACTAGGGTTGTCTAATTAACCCAAGCCGTTTGGTGTGATCTAACCCAATGGGTTTAATGGCTCTGTTAGCCAACTAGGGTCCTAAAAACAGTAAAAAGAAATAAACTAATCTAAAGCTATGACTCTAACAATTGATATACTCATTACAAATGTTTATCTAAAAATGTGAATATACAAATGATTATAAACAATCTATATACAGTTTACAAGGTTTGCTTGAAATCTTGTGAAAGTGAATGTTCGTAATAGTGTTTCTAAATATGATAAATTAAGAACATAACTCTTTCTAATGTTTAAAGATATTAAACTAATAAATATTTAAGCGAATACAATTGAAACAATGACACAAAAACATACAAAGCTAATTAATGCAATCATCGTTCATTCGTATGTAAACAACTTTAAATAAAGAAAACAATATATCTACTAACCTCTAACTGATCAATAGTAAAATAGGTTCCTCTCTCTACGTTGTACGAGATCCCGTTTGTTCTGTATTTAAGGGAAACGTATGATAGAAACAAACAATAGTGCTTCCTAAAGAAATTCAAGGAAGTATTTGGTGCTTGGAGTGAATTTATAACGACAAAAAGATAACTAAAAATCTTGTGACCTCAAGATAACCAATAGCTGAAGATGGAAGAAATCTCAATCCTGGGCATTGATATTATCAATCATTTAATATCAGAAGTAAACTCAAAAATAACTAAATGATTGATTGATCACAAATAGGAACTAGACCAATAGATGATAGACATCATTTAATAATAAATGATATGAAACATCATATGAGGAAAAGAATCAAGCTAAATCAACATAAGTAACATAGAAATAACAGGAGAAAACAATGAAATAAACATTGTACAATTCACACAGGTCTAAAGCCAACAACGAACTGCTTTCCCATATCACTTCCAAACATTATATGTCCATACTGTAATCCAGAGAAAGTTGTCTTTAACACTAAACAACAACTACTATTTAAACATATCTTGGATTAGTAAGCTCTTATCATACAAGATAGAGGATGATCCTTGAAAATAAGTTTGCTTTACAAAAATAGCATAACAAAGGAACACTCCTGTAGGAGTCCTTACATAAAAAAAATTACAATAAATGACATTGTTTTATCAAAAATCAGAAATTACTAAGCTATGGAGCGCATTAATCCATGATTTATTCTCCTTGATATGGAGCGCATTAATCCATGATTTATTCTCCTTGAAAATAGCATCATAACTATTTTTTCCTAAAAATGATAAAACAAAATCGAATTTTAGATAACAATACAAGCTAATAATTTCAAATAGACTGGCTACATAATCTCACAATTTTGTAGCTAGTCTTAAATTAAAAACAAAAATCAAAACTAAATCTATCTAATTTATTTTTTCAACAGAATTAAATCAAAAAGAATAAAAACAACTTTTTATCGTTTCAGAGATTAGACAAAGAAGCATATGATAAGTTTGAATTTATGATAGTGTTGAAATTTGTTGAGTTCTTGATAATCACATTACCAGATCGTTTAACCCTTTTGTTTTCCCTATTAGTGTTCGATTGAATGCTTGCTTTTAATTCTTCATTTTCCCTCTTGAGGAAGGATTTTCATGCTACCAGTTGGTTTAACTATGCTTGGAGATAGGGGATATCTCTATAGTATCTCTCAACCCAATCAAGACAGTTTTCATAGTGAACTGGTTCTATGGTAGGTAGAGGTAGAGTCTATTTCACAGAGGGCACTTTGGTCTGTTCTGTAAATTCCCTCATATCATGTCATATACCAGAGAATCCTTCTTGATTCTTTAGGAATAGTGGGAGATTAGAAAAAAAATCATACTATATAGCATCTGTATCGACATCATTTCCCATAAATTGGTCATCTACATATTATCAGGAAAGAAATTCATTGATCTCATCCTCAAACAAGTGTTCATCGACCTCGATCATTGGGATCGAGCTCAGATGATCTCGCTCGCGATTTCTTAAACTTATGGATGTAAGCCTGCCTGGTCTCTTGTTTGAGAAATTTAAATCTGAATTACTCTGTTCCTTATGTCTGCTTTTTTTCTTGATAACCGATTCGTTTGGGACAAACTGAATAGGCTCAACAGTAGGAATAGAACAAACCCTATCCTTTAACACATCTAAAACCTCCTCTAACGATTTTTTGGGCATGAAATCACATCATGGTTTTTTTCCCAATGGGTTCTGAATAGCAACAGAGGTTGGATCTGTGGTCGCATGGTCTTCTTGTGGATCAACATATAGGTTTTCTATATCAGGGTTAGATATACAAGGGTTGGGGTTTTTATTGAGGTGGAGAGGCGATTCTACTTCATTCTCGAGTAGGGTGAAATTATTTCTAAACAAGAAATCTTCCCAAGTATCCTAAGTCTTGGATAGATGCGAAAACACAAGGACTCGAATAATACCATGGTGGAAAAGGCTTGACAGTGGGTTAAACTTATGTCTATGATAAAACTTAGACATTTTCTATAGACTCATCAACAGATATAAATGCATATTTAACTTGAAACCCAAAAAAATCATTAGCATGCGAACCTGGTACAAGAAAAGAAAGCCATATCTAACTTCGCAAGTTATGAATCATTTAATTATTAGAAGCAGGTCATGCCATTGGGGTTTGAAGAGAGTAATCAATTTACCTTTTGGTCACCAGCTTGATTTCTTAGATACCATGAATAAATTCCAAAGCACATGTTCAATTTTGGCATTTTTGAACCATCGTTCTACCTCCTGGGATAATCCTATATCTTGTGTTATGGAATCCTCAGTCACTCTGAGTTGCATATCCCCAATCTTATCCTTGAAGCATAAAAATACTAACCGAAATCCTGGGCCACAATGAGGTTATAAACCTTAAACCGTTTGATGAAAATGTCCCAGCCTTATGCCACAATATCCCCTACGACATCATCATGAGAGAGGAGGGATTACAAACCATTGGGTTCAATTCTTACCATGGGAACCATGGGTACTATCACATAGACATAGCAAGGGCAATGAGAGGTAGGTTGTTTTATCCAACACATAAACATCTTTAAGAGGTTTGCAAAATCGGGAGAGGCCCGATACCTAAGGGCTTGGGAGGCTACCATAACTGACAATTTGAGCTTTGAGTGGGTAAGAACCAAAGGATGCGTAGGATAGTAAACCATTATATGAAATGAATACTAAACTCAAACACCACTTCTTACCTCCTTCAACAATGAATGTGAGTCTGAGTTATGCAGGACAAAAGGGTGATGTGAAATGTAAGTATGCTAGTACTGTACCAGGGTAATTATAATATCGTGATATGAATGGTAAGAGAAATATTCAAACTATGGAGATGATGTGGGAAAGAACCTCATACGCATACAGGGTATAGGCAGAAATGATGACTGGGCGGGTAGCACCACAATTCACTCAAGCCCCAACACCATACAACACTACGCAACACCAGTATAATACTATGCAACAACCTTATAATAACACGTAGCTGCAATACAACCCAGCATATCCCCAGTACAATACCACACAGTATAATCAAGGACCATAATATAATGTGCCACGAGGTGATCGTGCAGCCTATAGAGGAGAAGGATGAGACAGAGGAGGTTTCAGACGTGGAAGAGGACAAGTCACATGTCACAATTTCCAGCAACCAAGATATTATGCACGGGAATGCCCACTACCACCAACGACCTATATGTATTGTCACGCTTCAAAACATGAAACATAGGAATGTCTGACACTACTCATAAAGATCCAGGAAAAAAGGAACCAAAATAACCAGAACATTCAGTGGATTTCAGCTAAAGCAAGGGATGATGGACGAAAAATCAACATAGTCACTCGAGGAGGAACAAGAATAGGAAACAACGTAGTTAGACAGAACCCAGTGAAAAACCAATGGGTAAAGGAGAACCCCGACCCCAAGAAGCAGTTCGATGTGAAAAAGGAAAAGGAGATCTTTACATAAGCCTGACAAGAATTCCAGAAGGAGGACATAGCGTTGACTACGTAGAAGAACAAGGAAGCCCTAGAATATGACATGTCGCCATCACTGGAACATACCAACAGAGCACAACCTAAGGAACAAGTAAGTACTATCAAAGAGTTAATCATGCATCAAAATGTTAAGTGATCCTTTATCTATCAAAGTATTGCAAAACATCCTAAAGAAATGTAGCAGGGAGATGGAGCAGAAGCCATAATTGAAAACTAACAACCACCTACACACAAGAAGAAGAACAAGTAGAGAATTTAGAATCAATGCTAGAATTGGGGATTTCAACATGGGAGATACTATACTAGATCTAGGATCTGAAGTGAACGTACTACCAAAAACTACATGGAAATGCATGGGAGAACCTACACTGGGATACTCAACTATTCAATTAAAGATAGAAAATCAACATAGAGTCCTACCAATAGGTAGATTGAAAGGAATAACCATAGATTTGGATGGGGTGTGCACCAAGGCAGACTTTGAAGTCATTGAAATAGTATATGGTACAACACCTTACCCCGCACTACTTGGTCTGGATTGGGTGTTCGACAACTAGGCCATAATTAACTTGAAAACCAGAAAAATGACATTTGATTCAGGAGACTACAAGGTTATAGCCCCACTCGACCCATCAGAAGGCGAGAGGTTCACAGAACCCACTTTCCTGGATCTAGACAAAATCGTCCAGTTTTACAGAAAAAATACACACGATGCAGACTATATAAACCCAACTACAGATGGGATACTCAGTTGGCGGAGCATTACTTCATGCACAATAGACTCAGACACTGGGTTAGAAAACTGGAAGCAAAGACTACATGAAGTATCCACAAGAAGGTGTGCAAGAATAGACCGCGCAGTAAGATGGCTTGGCGTAGAAATCAGAGAACCACCCAGTTTTCACGGACTAAATAATTTGGAAACTTTATTGACATAATATGAAGATGAAGTCTTAGAGAACTAGAGACTGTTAGCACTATATTTAGCACTAAAGGATACACCCACAAGATGGTGGGGTACGCACAAAGAGACTATCACATATTGGTACCAATGCAAATGATTACAACACATAAGGTTCGACACAGAACAGACATGGAACAACTGACAAAAATATGATGGACTAGGAAGGAAAGAAGAACACTTGGAGGTGTGTAAAACACTATGGAAAATGACACCACCAGAAGAATGGCCTCACCACTTCAGTCATACTTTAGAAGGCATACCAGCGAATTGGTATATAGACCAGGAAATGCGAAAAGGAACCAAGACATGGACGACACTCCAACAGAACTATATAGTCACTTTCCCATTCGAGCATGAGAACCCCAACATAGACACCACCTTGAAATGGATAAAAGATGTCATATTCATTACAAAACCAAAAGTGGAATCCATCACAAAGGTACAATAGCAGAATAAGCAGACATTCAAGGAACTGTTGTCATGCTACCAAGTACAGGAAGAAGCACCAAATGAAGATGATCTGCATGATATTTAGATCGAGGAAGTCAAAGGTGAGAGAGAGGTGGAAGGACCACCCTTAGAATCAGAGGTCATCTCGGTGCCAATAAAGATCAAGAAGGTTAACATAGGGACCGCTGAGCAGCCTAGAATGGCCAACATTGGATATTATTGGGACGAACAGACACTAGAAAGCATCATATAATTGTTGTGCGAATACACAGACCTTTTTCCCACAACCTTTACAGAGATGAAAGGAATAGCTGGATAATTAGGAGAAAAGAAGATACCAATCAGACCTAATGTGAGACCCATTAAAAAGTGACCATATAGACTGAACCCCATCTACAAATAGAAAGGCAAAGACAAGATCGACAGGATGCTCGAGGTCGGTATCATCGAATCAGTCAAAGAATCAGAATGGATAAGCCCGATGATAGTATAGAGCAAGAAACAGGGAAGAGGGATCATGCTATGTGTCGACCTAAGAAATTTGAACGATGCCTACTTACATGACCCATTCCCCACAGCGTTCAAGGATGAAGTACTCAAGAACATAGGAGGACACGAAGCCTATTCATTCACCGATGGATTCTCGAGATATCATCAAATTAAGATAGCACAAGAGGATAGACACAAGGCCACATTTATGACAGAATGGGGATCCTATTAGTACACAGTCATGCTATTCGAATTGAAGAATGCACCTGTGATATTATCCAGAGTGGTCATCGCAGCATTTAAGGAATTTATCCACCAATTTATCGAAGTCTACCTGGATGATTGGATGATTTATAGCCTATTAAAAAACCATGTGGAAGTTTTATGCCTGATGTTAGAATGATGCAGGCATCGCCAGATATCACTGAATATCAATAAATGCATATTTGGAACACCATTTGGGATACTACTGGGACACATAGTATGCAAACAGGGTTTATTAATGGATCCAGCCAAAATCATAGCCATTATTAACCTACTAGTACCAAAAATAGTGTGCCAACTAAGAGCAATGTTAGGACATATGGGAGACTACAGGAAATTCATCAAAGGCTACGTGCAGATTATAGTGCTTATGGAAAAACTGTTAAGGCAGGATACCAAGTATCAATGGAACAACGAGTGCCAAAATGGTCTGGACACCCTAGAGGAAAAGATAGTCACCGCACTGTTGGTCACTATAATTGCTTAATTAATTTCAAACAACTAAGTGA
>CBVK0100306084.1:0-15109 GCA_900067695.1 Picea abies | reverse complement strand
TGCAATATCTCTGTGCATTTATTTCTTATATCTCCGCTCTCATTTCATGCCGAAAATAATCCTGATCAAGTATTCTCTATATCAGTCTCTATACAGTTTTATTCTATAGTCGTTTTGGTTACTTTCTCGTGGATAATATTTGGGGGGAAGGACTGCCGTTTTTACAGTGCTCTGAAAATTTGATGGGGACAACCATCGTTGGATAGCTTCTGGTGAATATATTCAGATGAGTGGCAGAGTTGGATGACCGAGAAAAGATGGACGGCGGGGAGAGGAAGCATTTGATATATTTACATTTCCTTTCAAATATTTTACCCTCACTCTTTATGTAAATCGACAGCTCTAATATTAGCATTAAAACAACTATTTTGGGTAAACTACATGTCCATTTTTTATAGTGCCCTTTTAGCTTTTAGTTTTATTGGTGTTATTTTTTTTTGTTTGATTTTCTCATTATCTTTCATAATCTAAACCCCTGCATATGGTGTGTAGTGCACTGGATCCCTCTCCTTGGTGGCTAAGAGTTGTTGAGCTCCCCTCATTATGTTAACCGAACCCTCAAGCAATCCGCGCAACAGTTGTTGTTTCGATGAGGCATATGAAGAGAAGGGTCGGCGCTTCCACTGGCATTGATGACTGATCTGCTTGTTTTTGTTTGACATATGAATGATCTGCTGGTTTGTGTTCGACATATGGATGTTTAGCGCTGGCTCTTAGTGCGTTGCTTTGTATGTTGACTTGTGCTCGACATGTAGACTTGGAGTTTGGCATTATAGTTTGATTATGTGATATGTGGAAGATATTAAGGGATTGGCACATGCATTGGGCTTGTGTTGGTTTATAAATTGCGCTTGACATGTGGACTCGGAGTTTGGCATATGTATTTTTTATTATGTGATCTGGCTTAGGTTTAGACTAGGTCACTTGTGCGCACACACCACACTTTTAATTATCTCTCTCTCTCTCTCTCTCTCTCTCTCTCTCTCTCTCTCNNTCTCTCTCTCTCTCTCTCTCTCTCTCTCTCTCTCTATATATATATATATACTTTTATATTCTATATGCATGTATATTTTTTTATACTGTAAATTGTTAAATTATTAACCCATATGTATTCAATAGTGAGGATATAGTGGCTATAGAAAACGGTTGGGTGCACAACATGCTTTGCCTACAGAAACAGAGCAGCATAAACCTGGAGGAAAAGAAGGTCCTAACATTCTTGAAACTAACATTGGCAAGAACAAAATAAGTGAAGATATAGTTGTTGACTATATGGACTATATGGTACTGTTTTTTTTTTTTTGTGTGGTTTTCAATATGTATAGAATTATACTAATTTCAATTGGGAATATTGTTTATATATAGATCTATGTAAAAATAAAATAAAAATTTGTGTTTTTGGCTTGCAGGTTAGGTGGATCTGGAGTTGGAGTTGGAGCTTGGCCCTAATTTTTTTTTTTTATATAGTTACATAAAAAATTTCATATACATATTATTTAGGGACTGTTTATGATTTCAGGGCAAGGGTTTCAATATAGCTAATTAGGGGTTGTTTAAATTTCTGAGTTAGTGTTGAACAATTTCAATTCTAAACTTTCCTTTCTTACAAGCGGTTAGGTGGGTAGGTAGGTAGGTAGGTAGGTAGGCCCTTGGTTCCAAATTTTGAACCAGGGCTCTGATACCATGTGTAGTGACCATATTAATTTAAGTCTATTAATTCCATAAATTGAAACAGTAACTTCTACTTTTACGCAGAAAACTCAATAATTTCTTTTAATTCAACATATATGCATGTTAAATTATTCAACATATATGCATGTTAAATTAATCAATGAACAACAATTTCATAACTGAATAAAAATTACTTAAGAGAATAATACAAATTTACGTCTTCCTGAAGCTAATTTCTCCGTTGACTCGGTTGTCCAGCCCGCTGCTTTGCTATTGCCTGATGTGTTGATCAAATCTACCCAAACCATGTTTCCTCCCTGCCAGCTAGGAGCAACCTGTCCATCTTCCTAGCTCCAGGATACCGTAATGCTATCCTGGCCCCCGTTCCCAAAACCCCCAGCAAACTGGTGCCCCCCCGTAATGATCCTCCCAGACTGCAAAACTCCAAATCAGAACCAAAAAATCCAAAAAAAAACCCTGAAACCAGAACTCTCTCCCTCTCCAAAATGCTTCCTCCCCCAATCATGCCTCCTTCCTCCTCATAAGACTCCTCCTGTCATCTCCCCACCACCGACTCTCTTCTCGCTCATTAATATCTTATCCCTTCATTATTATCTTATCTCTTTATTTATTATCCCCTTATTAATATCCTATCCTCATATTTAATGTCTTATCCCCTCCTGCATATGTAAATCATTTAATTAAAAAAATTAAAATTATTCACCCTTTTAAATTTATTACCCTAGTCATTCAATGTGATAGGTAATTAATTTAATTAATTAATTAATTATTTAATCATAATTTATAACAATTAATTAATTAATAAATATTTAATTAATATTATTATGCCAATCTTTGTTTAAGTAAAACCATGTTAGGAAAACTAATTACCTAATTAATTTTTCTTAATAATCCCTAAGCATATATTCAACTAGGGTTGTTACAATATATCATCTTATGTAGACCTCATCACTAGGTTTATTTAGTTTTTGAAACCAAAATTCCAGACATATGAATATGTCCTTCAAAATATCGCAATATCCCTAGAGGACAAGGGATTTACCACTGAGATTGTGGAAGATCTCAGGGACGTGTACCATACTCAATACCAAGAATCCTCTGATGTAGAAGGTGAGTGTTATAAAGAAGGTTGTCAACCCCTTGAAGAGGAGCAATATTTTTCCCATGATTCAATAGAATGCAGTAAAGACTTGACTAAAGAAGTGAGTTATGAATATGAAGCACTGGTATTCGCTCCTTCGTCTGATGAAGCTCTACAAGATCCTATCTCTCCTACACAATACGAAGAGAATGAGGTGATTCATTTTCCTTTCCAGGTTTTTTATGACACTTTTTTCTATGATTCATAAGGTGAAGAAGTAAAGGAAACCTTTGAAGAGATAGGTCCTTCATTTTTTGATGAAGGAGAAAAGATGATTAAAGAGACGAGTCTTGGGGAAGATGTACTGGATTCTCTTCCATTTGATAAATTCATCCAAGCCTTTGAGCTCCTACACAAAAAGAAGTGAACATTGTAAGCTACTTTCCTTTCCAATATTTTGATGATGCTTTATTTTATGATTTGGAAAGAGAAGAAGTGTTATAAGATCCCTTGGATGCATTAAATCCTTCATGTTATGATAAAAGTAGTGACATGGTTGATAATATTGATGAGTACATACATGTTAGAAGACGTAAGTGGGATGTGATTGGTTCTCATGAGGATCTCATTTATGATATGGAAGGATATCTTCAAATATTTTCTTTACAATAACCATATGATGTTCCTAATAATTTTGACGTTTGGAAACAAGATGATGATATAATTACAAAAGTTTTCCTAGCACTCAAGGATGACCTAGTGGAATGTTCTCCTGATGATTTTCAGTCATACCTTGAGGATTTTGATGAGTATTCCATTGATCACTTGGATTTATTCTATGAAAAATATTATCAACTATTGTTTTTCTCAAATTTTGATAAAGGTGAGGACGTTGCCTTCCTGAAGTAGGATACTTGTGACAAGGTTTTCCAGCTCCCTCCAATCGCTTTACCTCGTTATGTGACAAAGGATGGAGTTGGGGAACATGTCTCGTGTTTCAAGTTTCATTTAGGGAAAAAAAAATTGTTAGAATTCAAGGGGGGGTTGAATTCCTTAAGAAATTTATTATCTCAATCTTTCAGCTTTCCCCTAAGAAGTTGTCAATTTCCCTCTAAGTTCTTGTTAATCCCTTCTCGGACCCCAGGGAGTGATGATGTCCAAGGTAGTCAACCCTATGACTCTTTGAGGCATCCTTTTAAGTCATTGACCTATCACGATCCTTTTCTGAGATGGATTGATAAATTTTATAGAAGGGTGACTTGGAATTATTTTGTCCCTCCCTCCTGCCTCCATGAGCTAGACTTTACGACTTCATAGGACATAATGCATGCTCTAACTCATGTTTATTTTATGCTTGAATTGTCATTTTTTTGGTTTATGATGAAGCACAATGATTCAGATTTATGAGTGGAATGAAAGGAATAACGGACTGAATACAATAACACAGAGATATAGAGAACAAAAAAAGATATCCAGTGAACAATAATTTCTATTGAATAAATAAAATAAGTTGAAACTGTAAAACTGCAGAACTAAAAAGAACTTCCTCGAATGGTGGTAGCTATCTCTAAGAAGAGATGTGACTTATAAACGCATATGTCTAATAAGAATGATTAAAATGTGGCCCCATAGGTCTTTTTAACATTACTCATGAATTCCAAAACCATAGACATCCAAAAAACTAACCGTAGGAGATGAAACGCCAAAAGTTATGTGGTCCCCAATGGGTAAGTTGGCACCTCAACTTCATGAGGTCATAAATTTTGCATACGACCTCTATTTTAGGTGTATGATAGACTGTTGGAAAGGTATTTTCAAGAAATACACATTATGTCATCAAAATATGACTATGTCTACAGTTTGACTGTGGCAAGCCAAAAAAACATTATTTAGGGCCCCAAAATGGCCCTGGAAGTACACAAATATGTACTAACATGAAAAATTATAAAATAAGCCATTTGGATTAGGTGGGAAGCCACTAATATCCACCTGGAAGTTGTGTAGGGCTTCAGACAACCTCAAAATTGTAAAACCCACAATTACAAAGAATTACATAAGAACATGATGAACTAACAATTGTTAAGATGAGTTAGTTGGAATAGGTGGGTGGCCAACAATACATACCTGGATCATTCATCCCCCCTTAGTAACTAATGGTCTCCAATGCATTGAGTGCCCCCATTAAGTGAGGAAAATTCTATTGAATTTGACCCCAACTAAGCCACTTGCCTTGGTGTAGGATTTTCCCTGCCTTGACAACTTGATAAAGGTGGATCCTTCGCTAGCGAGTTCCCTTGACCTATGTGTCCACTATATGATCAGTGGATGCATGTTCCATGTAGTTAGGGTTGAGCTATATTGGTTTCAACTATTTTGTGATCTCTAAGGTGTACAATAATGGTTGAAAATATAGCCGAAGGAGGTCCACATTGAACATTGGGTGCAAGTCAAAGAAGTGTGGAGTGTTGAGCTCAAAAACATTGCTACCCACAACCTTGGTGATAGTGTAATACCCATAGAGAAGTGGGTAGAGATTCTAATGGGGCCCTATAAGGTGCTCTTTTTGAAAATGTAACCAGAACTTGTCTCCCACTTGAAACTAGTGTGGTATCCGATGTTGATCATGGAATTTATTATACCTATCATTTTCTTTCTGCAAAATCTCATGGACCTGTTGGTAGATGTGTTGAATCTGCTCAGTGAATCTGGTTCCTTTGTTTGCCTCAGACTGAACATGGGAAGATTTTTCCTGTGTGGTTTTAAGAGTTAGTGCAACATCAATGGGACCCAAGTGTTGGAATCCCAACCCCACCTGAAATGGTCTATGGCTAGTGGAGCTATAGAGAGCCCTGTTGTAGTTTTGTTGAACATAGGGAAGAATCTTATCCCATTTATGTGGATTCTTATAGTTGTACATGCGCAAGATCTGCACAATCATCCGATTGACGACCTCTGTCTGGCCATCAGTTTGGGGGTGGAAAGAAGTGGATTTAGTGAGATTGGTGTCCAACAGTGACCAGAGACTCGATCAAAATGTGTTGAGGAGCCTGTTGTCGCAATATGAGGTGATGGTCTTTAGTATCCCAAAATGGACACCACACCCATTCAAGAAGATCTTGGCAGTATCTGTTGCAGTGACGCTCTTCTTGCAGGCTGTGATAATGGCCATATTCAAAAACCGATCAACCACCACAAATACATAATCATTTTCATTCTTGTTGGATGAAAGGACATACATGTAGTCCATCAAGATGGATTCCCAAGGCCTCTCGGGAGTAGGAAGAGGGGTGTATAAGCCTTTCTTCTTGATGGATGTCTTGGAAATGGCATAGACAATGCAATATATAATATACTTGTTGATGTCTTATTGAAGTTTTGGCCAATAAAAAGATTTTTGTAGAACGAACACAATTTTATCCATGCAAAAATTTCCTGCCATCCGATTGTAGTGAGCCTCCCAAATCATATTTTCACGCTCTCTTGTGGGAACAAAAAGGTGGAACATATGGCATAACAGTCCATCTTGGATGTGAAAATCGGTGACTCACTCATGTACCCAAGATTTTATAGGTGGTGGCAAATTCAAAGTCACACTGATAAAGTTGGAGCCACTCAGATGCCTCATTCCCACAAGAATGGAGCACTATGGTGAGTACAAAAATAGGTGGGAGACTAAGGTATTCAGTGACATGATTTGTGCTCCCTACTTTATACTTGACATTGAGATGAAACTATTGTAGGTATGTAGACCACTTTTGATGGCAGTTGTTATGCAACTTCCCCTGTGTTTGTATGAACTACAAAGGCTTGTGATCAATGTGGATGATTGTCTCCTTTCCTCGAATGTAATGTTTCCATTGACGACATGGTTTCACAATGGAACACATTTCTTTGTCATAGGTGGGGTATTTCCAGATAGTATTTGAGAGTGTCTCACTATGGTATGCTATTGGATGACCATGATGACTAAGAAATAGCCTACAACATAGTTGGAGGCATAAATCTCAATCTCAAACGATTGATGCAAATCAGGTAAGGAGAGTATTGGAGATGAGCATAAGTGATGCTTCAAATAATAAAATTATTGTTGTTGTTCCTACCCCCATGCAAAATTTTCCTTGCCACCACCCTTGGTTACTTGTTTGAGAGCCCATGCAATATGGGAGAATCCAAACACAAACCTTCAGTAGAAGTTGGCAACTCCTAAGAATCTCTGAAGCTCGGTTAGTGCAGTTGGGGTTGGCCAGCCACAAATGACTTGGATCTTAGTTGGATCCACACGTACCCCATGCTCATCAACAATGTAGCCCAAGTGTTGGACCTTGCTCATGCCAATGGATCATTTTTCCAAGTTGGAATATAGCTTTTGCTACTGCAGAGTGCCCAAAACCCGTTGAATATGTTGCATGTGCTCCTCCCAAGTTCTACTGAAGATGGGGATGTCATCCAGATATACCAGCACAAAAGAATTGGTGAAGGGTCTCAAAACATTATGCATCAATATCATGAAAGATGTTGGTGCATTTGTTAAGCCAAAGGGCATGACCAACCATTCGAAGAGAACTTCTTTATATTTGAAAGTTGTCTTCCATACATTAGTTGGTTTGATGGGAACCTGGTGGTAGCTAGACTTCAGGTCAATATTGCTAAATAATTTCCCCCCTTGAGTTGTTCAAGAAGTTCATCAATTCATGGAATTGGGTACCGGTTCCGGACTGTGATTTTGTATAATTCTTTGTAATCAATGCAAAGTCACGAGGTCTCGTCTTTCTACTGCACCAACACAATTGAACTTCCACAAGGGGAGGAGTTGGGTTGGATGTGCCTCTTTTGAAGAATCTCTTGGATCTGGTGCTTGATTTCATCATTTTCCATCAATGAGAGATGATAGACTGGTCTATTAAGAAATGGTGCACCAGGTGTTAGATCAATTGGATGCTTGTTTTGGAAGTGTATCGATACCCTAGTGGGTGAGGAGAATATTTCTTTGTACTCTTCCATGATCTCATCTACTTCCTTCTGTTGCAAAGAGAGGTTTTGTGTAGAGGCCATAGATGTGGAAACAACCTTCTTCTTACTACGATCATAGAACACAAAGAAGAAGAACTTCCCAGTTTGTGAAATGACCTTACTGCATTTCTTAGCAGAGATTAAAGAAGTAGTGGTAGGTGGCACTACCTCTTGTATCTTGTACAATTGTCTACCAAAAGTAATAATAACACTATGGGGTCTAGAATCATACATAACATGTCACTTCCACAAATATGGACAGCCTAAAAGAACATCACAAACTTCAAGGGGAGAAATATCACACAATAAATTGTCTTTAAATGTCTTGATGTTGTAGGGAAGATGACATTGTTGGATGACACAAAGATCTAGTCCTTGGTGAAGCTAGTTGATGGTCTAGGGATTCAGGTGCAGCGTTATCGACAGGTCGAGTTTCTTGATGACCTCTACTGAAATCAGGTTCTTCTGATTGTCTCTATCGAAAATGAAATGTAGTAGAGTCCCATTTACCCACATATGTGAGTGGAAGAGGCATTCCCTTCCTATGGTTCTTCTAGATCACTTAGTTGAAATTTGGTGGTAGCGACACTGGCATTGGATTCGCCATCAATGATCTGCTTCCCACTTTTTGGATTTGATTCAGAGTCATAATATTTCTCTAACTCAAAATATTTCATCTCGACCACTAGTGACTTCTTGGAGTGACATTCTTCGATGTTGTGCCAAGGGATTTTATGGTATTCACCCCATTTTCCTGTGTCCTTCTTCGACTTCTCATGACCCTTCATAGGTTGCAGCTTGGACTAGTTGTACTGAGAGTGGACATATTTTCTATGTCCCTTGTTTTGTGGGTTATGGTTTCCTTTTCCCTGCTTCAGCTGTGAAGATTTTGCAGTCCCAAACGCTTGCCTCTTCATCTTAAATTTTTGCTTGATCTTGACAACATATCTATAAGCTGCACCTAATGATGCAATGTATAGAAACTACATTTTTCTTTGAATTTATGTATGTATATGACCATGGTATTTTAGCACTAGATTTCATTCAGAGTCTTTTATACCCAATTTGGTGCACAGGGTATGAAAAATATTGGTGAAATCTGGTATTGTCTAGTCCCTTTCCTAATGCAGTGTGGCCCATCTTGTATACTGGGCCTTGTAGCTTCCAAAAAGGTAGTACTCTTATTTAATTGAATCCCTGAAGGAATACCATGTGGGAGAGACCACAAATATTGCAGATTCTTCTATGGACCTTTTCTCAGAGTAAGTATCCCACTAGTCCTTAACATGGGGGACAACCTTGAGGAGTGCAAAAGTAATATTTTCCCCGTCAAAAAATTGTGGACCGAAAAATACCCTTTGAGCATATTCAACCATTTATCTATGATATCTGCATCCATCAGTCCTTCAAATAATGGAATATCAAAATTTACTTGTACCTTGAAGGGGGCTGCATGGCTGCTTGATTAAGATGTGTCTCATGTGGGCAACTGCCAAATGATTTGTGCAAAGTTGTCCATCATTTCATTCATTTTTCACACTAGAGCTTCCTCGAGCAACATTTTAAAAGGATCTCCTTCTCCATAATATTTCTTCACATCCCCCATGGGTTTTTTTCAAGCTCAGCGTGGTCGATCTTGCAAATGATCGACTGGTTCGAGTCCCAACTTCTTATACCCAGATCTTGTTGGGGACATGCATGAAGAAAAATAAATGAAGAGAAGACCACTTTGATACCAATGATCTAGATTTATGAGTGGAACAAAAGACTAAAAAACTGAATATAATAACACAAAGATATGAAGAAAAACAAAATATATCCAATGAACAATAACTTCTATTGAATAAATAAAATAGGCTGAAATTGTAAAACTATAGAACTGAAAACAACTTGCTCGAAAGGTGGTAGTTATATCTTAGAAGAGATGTGAATGTTATGTGCATCCAACTGAGAAGAATGATTACAATAAGGCTCCAGAGGCATTTTTAACATTACTCATGAATGCTAAAACCCTAGACATCCAAAAACATAACACTAGGAGATGAAACACCAAAAGTTATGTGGGCCCTGATGGGTAAGTTGGTACCTCAACTTCCCTGGGTCATAACTTTTGCATATAAAATCCATTTTAGGAATTTGATAGCCCGTTGGAAAGGTGTTTTTGAGAACTACACATTATGTTGTCAAACTCTAACTCTGTCCATAGTTTGATTGTGGAAAGCCAAAAAAACATTGTTCAGGGCCCCAAAACGGCCCTAGAAGTACAAAAAGATGTCTCGATATGAAAACTTCCAAAATAAACCAGTTGGATTAGGTGGGAGGCCACCAATATCCATCTAGAAGCTATGTAGGGATTTAGAAAACACCAAAAGTGTAGAACTCACAATTACAAAGAATTACAAAAGAATGTGTTGAACTAACAACTGTCAAGAGGATCCAGTTGGAATAGGTGGGTGGCCACCAATATCCACCTGGATCACACAGAGGTAGGTATTACGAGGTATTTCTAGGATAGTTTCATTGGTTATTTGACTACACCTATCAGTCAACCAACAGGTAAGTAGATCTAGGTAGGAATTTCCATCCATTGTATATACCATTGCATATCATGTTAGCATAGATGTACTTGCATTTTTCATATTGGCTTGCTTCATTATGTATATATGTATTCTCATAATCATATGTTAGAATAGAGATAATTTTATTTGTTTATTTTATTATATGGACGAGGGGTGATATCATCACCCTAGGGATTACTAATATCTTTTGTTGACATTTAGCAGGCACATGTCATACTAGAGATGTTGAGGTTCTCATGCACTCTACAGTGAGCACATGTCCCGGAGATGGAGCCAGATGTTATCCCATAGCCTAGGGATAAATAAGGAGATCATGTCTTGAGGCCCATAGGTCCTATACATGGAGTACCGAGAGCCAAACAAATTAAGCATGGCTCTAGAGGGCCCCTCTTTTCTTCAAGGCAGTCCATATATCACCACCAATAGTATCCATCACACCATCCTAGTCCTGAAGTAGCAATGAGTCTTTCTCCATGAGGTAATGAGTCTGGGTATCATGGTATATATCACTCTGATTTTTGAATCACTTGAACATGTTGTATTTGAATCTTTCTTCATTTCATGATGTTTTCTTGGAAATTATTCTCTTTTCCTCGTTCGAACCTAGAAGGGTGAAAAGGTTCCCTAGTAAGTTGATTTCCTTTTATGATTGGTTGTTACTGGGTGGATATTTGAAGAGTTGTCATTCGTTCCCTCCATACTTACCACTTTCCATATTTATTCCTTCTATATCCGCTTTCCTTTTTGGGAATTGGGATTGGCTACACTATGAAGGGTTGTACCTTACCTCGTGGGAATAAGGGTCTAAAGGAAAAGACGGTAAAAGTAGCTGGAAGATTTAAAAGCCATTTTGAAACCTTCAAGATGCTTTAACTAGGGATCCCCGAGAAATGAGTGAAAATATTATCAGTAAGAAAAGGGGATCCACAATATAACATAAACACTCAAGGTACTAGTTTATGGATAGGAGGTATCATCACGAGCCAACCCATTATGAACATGGGCATGTAGCAATATTAATTTACCACCCATCTGGTCACCAAACCAGGTTAGTGTCTCTCAGTGGCATAACCAAGAGAAAGGGGGTCTCATTACGATCCAACCTTCTCATTTCAGTGAAATGATTGTGGATAATGCTGTCACCTCTGGTTATCAAGCCAGGAAAATGGCCCCCAACTATTCCCTTGAAGAACAAGAGAAAAAGATAAAAGGAAATAATTATAAGTGATGTGAAAATAGGGGGAAATTTTTTTTTTCTATGCAATCACCCTCTACTCCATTAAAATAAACTTCAGGACCTTGCTAAATGTCTTAGTTGTGCAAGAGGTTTTATGTGTGAAGTTTAGGCTTCTTTTAGGTGTTTATGTGTGAGGTTATTTAAAAGGTTAAATATGTTGTCTAAATAAATAAAATAGAAAACATAAGTTGCAGCAAATAATAACCAACAAGCTCACAACAATAACAACATGATAAAGGAGTTCACCCCCAACTGGGCTACATCTCCTTGAGCCTCCATAAATGGACTAGGCTCTCTGGGATTAGTTTGTCAAAGATTATTTTACAATATTATACTCAACTCCAATGGATTTACTGACTGTACCAATGGGTTCAAAATACATAAAAACCCCAAAAGTGACTATTAGAACTCTAAAAACAGACCATGGCTCATCTAGGCATGACCTCTTCTATTGGTGGCCTTGAGATTCCCTGAGATTCCTTATGGAAAAAACACCTATAAAAGTCCTCAAATGACTCTGAAACCTATCCCAATGAGTTAAAATAATAACAATTAGTTAAGAATGATTATTCAGTCACTAAAAATAGACTTGGGCTCATCTGAGCATGGCCTCCTTCAATGGTGACCCTAAGCTCCCTCGAGCTCCCTGAAACTTCAAAGTAGAAAAACATGCAAAAGAAGTCTCCAAATTCCTTTGAAAACTATGCTAATGGATTCATAACATCCAAAAACCCCTAGCTGGTTTTTTTCAACACCTCATTTGGACAAAAAATGAAGAAGATAGGCCTCCTGCCATTTTCCTCCTTAAAGCTTGTTGTCTTTGGTTCACCAAAATGCACTTCCTGTGTGAGTAACCTAGCTTTTGGGTATTTTTCGTGCCTAAACCTAGCACACACATGAATCCCCACAAAATGTGCCAAATTGTTGCACCATTAGAGGAATTAGGGCCCCGAAAGCCAGAGGTGTTGGGCGCATGGGGAGCCATATGGCCACGTCCCAACGCAAATTTGGCGCTCCGTTACAAAATTTGTTGAAAGCATGTCAAGTGTCCAAGAGAATGGAGGAGTACTATTGGAAAATCTCCGCGTAAGTTGAGTTGGTTGTATGGGGGTGGTGCACATAACCAAGGGTTGCGGCTAAGCCCCAACCCAGACCCGTGCCCATAATGCAACATAATCAAACTTTAAATATATATTCAAACATATATATAGAAAGAAACAATGCGTGGGCTAGTGGTAGTCCACAGTGTACAAAATCACTCCACTATGGGGGGAGGTCTGGGGTTCGATCACCATGGACTACATAAAATTTTACCATACAATAGGGTGCTACGTGGCAGCCCATGCATGGGCCATGTGGCACCACCCCATTTGCCAACAACCATGCCACATGTCCAAAAATGATTCACCCATGTCAACCCTTGGTTGTCCACTTAGCACATGCCACCTCAATGTTTCCATCTCATCATACATTCATGCAACGTCAGTTGTACAACCCTACCACGTCATCTATACAGACTGTGCAGTGAGCAATTTTTTCCCTATTTGGAAAATCCAATGGAACGTGCTATCTCACTCATCCTATGTCTATTTGAACCCATTCAAAGTGCATTGGGTTTGTGAGGATGAGTACTAAGCACATGTTTTTTTTGAAGTGATTCCAAACACTTTGATTTTGGGGCTAAGATTTGACCCCTGGTCTAGATTCTGATCGCACCTTCCCACTGAAAGGCTTTTGGACCCACAAAATCATATGATTATCTTCCTGAGATTCAATACTCTTCTGCATCCATGTTCTATGAATTGATTCTACTTGAAAAGTATTTTTGGCAATCACCTAGGTACCTTGACATGTCTTGCACTGCAACTGGCTATGTCCCTGAACCATTATTCTCTGATTTCTGTTGACCCACCATTCTCTTTGTGCTTTGAAGACTGACATCCTTCCCACTGAAAATCAAGTCCCTCTTGTGAAATCTTTGGAATCAACACAATCTGCTCTATAATGGATGCAAAATACTTTCTTGCGACATCTTGTCACAAACCAAGAAAAACCATCAATATTGAAAACAAACTTAATACAAGACTGAAAATGATGCCAACAAGTCTTTTTTCTCTTCAAGCAAACTATAGCATCTTGCACTTTATCAAATTACATGTGTTTTCCTGCATCTTGGTGTACTCAATATCCACTTACAAGCCAACAAACACCATCGACTAAACATAAGTCAAAAAACATGATCGACACAACATAGTCATCAAGACAACATCAACACAAGTCGAGACTCATTTAAAACATATCGGCATTCCCAATGACAAGTTGACATTCATGATACACAACCATGTTACAATCATGAGTCACTCGTAATGAATCTATCACAAAGTTCATTCTTTACACACATACAAAATCACATGCATGTGCATAACTCTTCAACTCTCCTTCAAGTACAAATTCAACTCTCCTTCAAGTACAAACATAAGTACATAAACCCAAAAACATGTTGGTACATAAGAGATGAAATGAAAAGCTATATGGCTGCAATAAGTGAGTATCATACCCATCTTTTACATCCTCCTGGCGAAGTTGGGCAACAACAAGAATGCCTTCAATAGAATTACATTCTCATGCAAACTTGCATCCTACAAGTTGTGATAAACTAATACAACTTGTCATACTTTCAACAGAAAATCATACATAAGGATGAAATGTGCATCTACAAACAAAAAAATGCAAGCCTTACTTTCTCAAGAAATCTAACCATTTCTTACCAAGCCAATTCAATGGTGACTTTTTCTACTGAAAATTGTCTTCTTGTGAATCATCTTGACTCACATTGATGATGGAATCTCCTCTTCTTGTGAATCATCTTGACTCACATTGATGATGGAATCTCCTCTTCCATTATTGTCAGTCTCTTTATCCATCTGCCTCTTGTGTTGTGAATGGATGGTTGGATGCAATGTTCAACATTGGTCAATGAGATGACCCCTCTTCTGGCAATGAGTGCAATTCTTTTGCATCTTCTTTTCAAGCTGCCTTTATTTGGAAAGTTTCCTGAATGTGGTCACTCTTTTCCAACATCTTGAAACATGATGGATTTCTAAACCACAATATGTACATGGACATTTTCTTCCATTTCTACATGAAAATTTACCATGCTTAGCATAATCAAAAGCAATAGAATTACAGGCAAAAATATACCTTGAACATTCACATTTATCGCCTTATTGAGGAGGTGAATTCGAAGATTTACCAAATCTCCTTTGAAGACCAACAACAATGTTCTTGTCCTCATGGTTGTCAGAACTCTCTTGTTTCACACATTTGCATTCATCTTGAATACAAACTTTGCATGCTTGAGGGATTGAACTTGCAACAAAAGTCCTTGAACATTCATTTTTATCGCCTTCTTGAAGAGGTGAATTTGAAGAGTTACTAGCTCTATTTGAAGACCAATAAAAATGTTCGTGAGATCGGAAGAGCGTCGTGTAGGGAAAGAGTGTAGATCTC
>CBVK0100306083.1:0-15112 GCA_900067695.1 Picea abies | reverse complement strand
GCTCTTCCGATCTCACGCAGTTGAATTTTAGATTATAAATAGAGACATCGACCGTTGAGTCAAGGGTCGATGGTTGTTGTAAGAACTATTTCTTTTTTGGTTTGTTGATAAATATTTTGAGACTACTATGAATTGAGAAGTCCTTCTGGACCAAAGACAAGCTATTTTAATCAGATGTATGTGATTGGAGTTGGAGAAGAATTACTTCCTATCCTGTTCCAAGAATGATGCAGTAAATGANTTGGAGAAGAATTACTTCCTATCCTGTTCCAAGAATGATGCAGTAAATGAGTAAGAGCAATAGATTATGTTGTCAAGTTGTCTGGTGCAATGTTTTGATGTTCTTTTCTTTAATGATGAAGATAAATCATTGTGTTGTTATGTAATGAATGTTATGGTAGATGAATTATTTTGCTTGCCATGATCTTGGTTACATATGTGTTTTTCTTTCTGTTAGTTATATTCTCAGGCAGTAATTGGATACTCATTTGGTTAATGTATTATTACTAGGCCCTTTGGTATATAATTGTTGTCTTCATGTTTGAGCAGTGGGTTATCCCAAGCTCAGCCTCTTCCCAGTAGTTGAAATTCAATCTTGTTACTTGTCAAGTTGGCTTATGCTAGATTTCATATCTCAAACCAGCCCCACTCAAGAGAAAATATAGAAAATAACGGTCCTACCTGAAGGGAGAACCTTCACAAGAAAACACAAATCCCATCGATAAATTGGCCGGATCGCAAGATCTGGAGAACCATTCCATCTCAAATGCTGCAGAGACTAATTGGGCCTCAGTGGTGGGTTTGGTTCCTGCTGTTGAATCAAGGGATTTAAGACCCATCAACAGAATTGGCGCTAGAAGGAGGGCCTAAGATTGAATGGTTGAATATATAACTTATATAACTTTTCGAACAACCTATAGATTCGTAATGGTCCACATGAATGGCTAGTCATCCAACAAACAACCCACACTTACTGAGTACTCCCGAAGTGGGTAACTCACCCAAGTTTGAGGAAGAACCTTTTCACCCTGAAATACCCTACGCCCTCCCTCACGAGGAAGTGAATCAATTCAGGAGAATCACCAAAGCCTACGCCTGACAAATCGATGCATTGACCTTAAATCCCATCCTCCCTTGGAGAAAACAACAAAGCAGACCGGTGGTTAGCACTCCTGAAGAATTTTTCATACACTCCGTCGAAGACTTAATAGATTTCGCGATCACCGAAATCCAATAACCTCTTGATCTCATACCCGAGACGTTGGTCGACAACATCCCTGAGCCTGATGACTTTTCAGAAGAAGAAGGGATTGACTCCGACTCCAAAGATATGGAAGGGAACAATGGTCATGAGGAAGAAAGAGAAGTTCCACTTCAAGACAACCAACCTTGGTTGGTCGGAGACACTATGTCCATCCCTGGACGAGTACACAATCTTCCCCGACACCCAGAAAAGCTTCTCCCCAAGTACGACCCTGAAACTTTAGGCTTGCCTGAAGATCATAACAAGAAATTCATACTTGTGATTAGAGTTATGAATGTTCAACATGAAGACGTAGTATGTATACTTTTCCACTACACGTTTGAAAACTCTGCTTCCACGTGGTATTTTAATTTGCCGATAGGATCTATAACTGGCTGGACTAAATTCCAAAAGGATTTTCTAGACAAATTTGCGGAAGAAACTACCACAGGAGCCCTAATGGCTGAGATGTTCATAGCCACCATGACCCCAAAAGAAAGGGTCAAATATTTCAATCAAATATTCATGACCATCTTAAACAAGTTCCATCCCACGATGAAACCCACTCAAGAATTGCAGATTGAGGTTTATGCCAATGCGCTTCTAGCTTCTATTTCCATGTTCATTAAAAGATCCACCAAGAAAAACCTCGCAGAGAATTTCAAAGAGGCCAAGACGATATAATTTCAGATGAAAGGATGTAAAGAAGGCCAAGCCTCTCTAGTAAGAAAAGAAAGTCAACCCCCTCCTAGGGGAGGACTCCCTTTGACTAGACCGTCGGGGAAACAGGTTGAACAAACTCCCGATAAAGGTAATGGAGATATAGAAGATCTACAATGCATGGTCAAGAAACTATCAAATGAGATTATAGACATGAAAATAAGTGTAGGGGAAGGAAACCAAGGCCAAAGACCCTATAAGCCTTTCTTTAAAAGAAACCAGCCTTTCAAAGCAATTGAGCCTCCCCCAGCCAACCTAAACATTGACCTAGGGAATGTTTCCTCTGATTCTTTCTGCACCTATCACCAGGAGAACCACTCTGAAAGAGAATGCTCTCAATGGGTCGACACCATGAATTTAATGGCCAATAATTTTCTGGACAAAGTCTCACTAACTGAACAGTCAAGCAGTTCGACCATGAATATTGCCGATCAGGAAGAAGATGACCCACCACGAGACACAACCATGTTGATATGGGATCCTGATGTGATTGCATCTTTGGATGATCTGTTTGAGTTTTGAGAACAACCCACAGAAGTTTCGATAGCACATATGCATGGTAGAGGTAAACCCGACTAAAAAAATACCGACGTCACCTGGACCCCACAAATTAAGTTAACTCTCGATCGTCCCAAAATACCTTTCTCTCCCGAAGAAAAACCCATAATCATCCATACCAAGGAATTTCCCAAGCTGGATTACAATGTAGTCGAAGATTTGAAAAAGCTAAAGGCTAATATATCAGTTACGAATATATGTAGGATTCCTTAGCAGAAAGACTTTCTGTTGCAAGTTATGAGCTCGGTAGAAGACTCGACTACAGGCAATGACAAGAACAAGGATTTGTCCTCGAAAGATTTGGTAAGAAATCCAACCATAAATACCTACTCAGAAGGTAGGAAGGAGAATCCTTTTGTACCACCTTTCCTTTTAACGTTCAAAGTTTTTAACATGAATCTTCACAATTGCTTGGTAGATTTTGGGGCATCCTCTAATGTAATGCCCTTAGCCATTTGTAACAAACTGGGTGCCGTCCCTCTTAGAATTGATAAGCATGTCATACAACTGGACATAACCCAAGTAAAAGTTATGGGAGAACTCAAAGATGTAATGATAAAGATAGCGACACATCCTAATTTCGTGCAAATAATCGACATCATTGTAGTAGATATCCTAGAGGCATATGAAATAATTTTGAGTCGTGACTGGTACAAAAAGGTGAATGGATATTTTAGTACGGACTGGGAACACCTTTGGTTACCACTAAAGGGATACAAGAGCATGATTAGAATCAACAGAGAAAGATATCTGAAGCATAGGATCATCGACCTAGAAACACCGAACGAACTCGTGTCTACCGATTTCCTGGTATTGGGAAATTACTCCTGTGATTCCCACTTCGAGGACTTTTCTCCTCTAGTGTCCGCTATTCCTCTTACCCAAAAATCCAAAGTAGTCTTTCAAGAGGAACCGCCGATGCCGATAGAGAACGCTCTTTTTTGCCAAAATCTTGCGATTGAGCTTATGGGACGAGAGATCGGTAAGCAAGAAATTGGTATAGAATGAAGAAAGGGTGATTACCTTCCATAGATTTGGACCCTCTGCTTTGATGGATCTAAATCACAAGAAGGGTTGGGAGCAGGGTGTATCCTTATCAATCCTAAAGGACGACGTTATTTCTTATCATGCAGGCTAGAATTTGAATGTACCAACAACACTGCCGAGTATGAAGCTCTAGTGCAAGGATTAAAGAAAGCCATAGATTTGGGTGTCAAGGAATTGAAGATTTTTGGGGATTTTGAGATCATTGTTTTACAAGTGAGGAATACTATTCATTGTAATTCGCCTGATCTTAAAAACTACCAGCAGGAGGTGCATAGGCTAATAGAGCGCTTTGATGCTTTCAATATCACCGCAATTCTGAGAGCAAAGAATGTTCTTGACGACTCCTTGGCCATAGCCACTTCCCGAATGTCGCCTTTAGAAGATTATGAAGCCTCCCGATTCACTGTGGAGCTTCTCTACAAACCGTCGGTGCCGAACAATATTTCGAATTGGAAAGTCTTTGAAGGTGATGAGCAAATCATAAACTTCTTGACCAACCAAGACTATTTCAAAGACCTAGACGTAGATGATGAAGAATTCTGAGAGAAAACAACTGAAACTAATGCCCAAATAGGACAAGATGTTGGAAAGTTGAAAGCTCACACAATCCCAAATGGGACAGCTAATCTAGAGAGTCTGTTTGATCTAAAGGATCATTTTAAAGGAGCCAAAAACGCGAAGACTGGTAGCTTTTGCCCCCTCCATGAAACTGTGAATCTTGGGACTCCAGAGAACCGAAAGAATGTTAATCTTGAAAAAACTATGTCTAAGGAAGAGAGGAAAACCTACCTCAAATTATTCAGACAATACCAAGATGTCTTCGCATGGTCCTACAAGGATTTGAAAATGTACGATACCCACATTATTCAGCACACCATCCCGTTGAAACCCGAAATGAAACCTTTCTAGCAAAAGCTCCAGAAGTATCACCCGTCCCTAGAGCCTCTCATGTATCAGGAATTAAGGAATATTCTAGATGTGAGGATAATTTTTCAGGTCAGACATTCTGCCTGGGTGGAAAATCTTGTTCCGGTAAGGAAAAAGTCGAGCGAAATCTGACTATGCATAGATTTTCAGAACCTCAATAGAGCTTCAGAAAAAGGACAATTATCCGGTCCTGCCGATGGAGCAACTTCTGCAGACTGTGTCGGGCTCAAATATTTTTTCCTTACTAGACAGTTTCTTAGGATACAACCAAGTGTTGGTTTTAGAGGAAGACCATTGAAAGACCACCTTCCGAACCAAATGGGGAACCTTTGCTTATAAACGCATGCCTTTTGGGTTAATCAACACAGGAGCAACCTTCCAAAGGGCCATGGATGTGGCTTATTGGGGGCTTATCAATAGGTATGTGGTAGTATATTTAGATGACGTAATGGTGTATTTGAAGAATAGGGAAGAACACATCCAACACTTAACTCAGATTTTTGAAAGGTGCCGAAAATATGGTATATTGCTAAATCCTAAGAAAACCATCTTCGATGTCGAGGAAGGTAAGATGTTAGGTCATATTATATCCCTAGTAGGTATCTTCATAGATCTAGAATGAATAAGGCCATAGCTCAACTCCCACTACCCCATAACAAGAAAACCATGCAGTCCTTTTTTGGGCAAATTAACTTTGTAAGGAAATTCAACCCCGATTTCGCCGAAATGATCAAACTCTTACAAAATATGATTCGCAAGGATGCCGATTTCAAGTGGGATGATGAGCTAAAAGACACTTTCAACAATATCATATCTTCCATATCCCGGGCTCCGGTGTTGCGAAGTCCCAATTTTAATAGAGACTTTTTCCTTTATACTTTCGCCTTTGACCAATCACTAGTGGTGGTTTTGACCTAGAAAGATGATGATAACAACAAAGCCCCAGTGTCCTTTATGAGTACTAATATTCAAGGAGCCGAGCTCAATTATCCTACCATAGATAAACAGGCCTACGCGGTCTATAAGGAAGTAAAGCATTTTAGGTCCTACATTCTCAAAAATCACACTAGGGTGATTGTGCCGCACCCTGCAGTCTGATCCCTATTTACCCAACAAGAAATGGGGGAAAGAAGGGGGAACTGGATGGCAGTAGTCCAGGTATTTGATCTAGATATAAAACTTTCCAAGCTAGTAAGAGGACAAGGTCTGTGTAAGCTCACAGTCAAAGCCCAGGATCAAGCAAATGAAGATTCCATGTGGGAAAATGAAATGGCACTATGGTGCAACGAAGTAGCATACATCTCTCCAAGAAAAGACTCCTGGTACAAGGATTTGACTTATCTTCTGCATCACGGGGCTTGTCCTGAGAACCTCATCCCTAAGGAACGAAGAGCTCTAAGACTGAAATCTGCACAATATCATTTTATAAATTCGGTATTCTTCCGGATCAACTATGATGGGGTATTATTGAGATGTCTCGAACGAGAAGATGTGGACAAGGTGCTGACCGAAATCCATGATGGTCCCACCAGAGGACACTTTGCAGGAAAAACTACCGCCCATAAGATTCTGAGAGCCAACTATTACTAGCCCACCTTGTTTAAAGATGCTCACACTCACGCTAGGAACTGTAAGACTTATCAATTAAGTGTCGGAAAGGAGAAAATGGAAACAATCCCACTTCAGCCCGTGACTATCTCCAGGCCTTTTGAGCAGTGGGGGTTGGATATCATAGGAGAAATTACTCCTAGTTCTTCAAAACTACACAAGTACATTTTTATTGCTACCGACTATTTCATCAGATGGGTAGAGGTCATTCCTCTAACTCATGTAAACGAGAAGGTAGTAATCCAATTTATAGAAAAACAACTGATCACAAGGTTTGGCGTTCCCTCTGTTCTGGTCTTTGATAATGCAACCTAGTTTTCTTCTACCCTATTGACTGATTTTTCTCTGGATAGAGGAATTATAATCAATTACTTTGCAAATTACTACCCGCAGGGAAACAGTGTGGTAGAATCAACTAATAAAAACCTGGTAAGGATACTAAAAAAGATAGTTACATATAACTAGAGAAATTGGCATAATCAACTTCATAATGCCCTATGGGCCGATAGGGTCACACCCAAAGAATCCATGGGAAATTCCCCATACTTCTTAGTCTACAGGAAAGAATTTATCCTTCCGAACGGGCTCTATCTGCCATCTCTTCAATTGGCCCAAGACTCCCAGGAAGAACCTTCGTCGGCAATGCAATAGAGAATCGACACTATGCTCATGTTGGAGGAAGAGAGAGAAAAGGATAAGTCAAAATTCCTCGCTCACCAATAGATAGTGAAATGATGGTTCGACAAGCATAAGGCTAAAGAAAATATCTTCAAGGTAGGAGACTTAGTGCTGAAGTGGGACAAAGCAAATGAACCTAAGGGAAAACACTCTAAGTTTCAAAGCCTATGGCGTGGACCCTTCCAAGTAGTCAAGAGAATCGGGGCAGGTACCTTTTGATTGCAAAACCTGAAGGGGGAACTTGATGCCCTCCTAGTAAATGACCAAGCCCTAAAATGATACTTTCATTGAATAACATTAATAATAATAAATAAATAAATAAATAAAATTCTATAAATATATTGTAATATATGTAGATATGAATAAATTGTGTGCGAGAAGCAAAGAGAAATCAAAGATTTTGCATTCGCCCAGTGAATCGCCATTTGTTGACCACTCAACACACCATAAAAAAATACATGAACATTTTCTTTTTTGGGTACCACTCAATCTTCTTCGTTGACTGTTTGCACAAATCGACGACCCAGAGTTTCCATGATTCACTTGAGAAATTTAGCATTGATGAAAGATAAAGGTGGTGAAAATTGTTGGAAAGTCAAAGTAGCCGAGTATCGAACTTCATCGATGTCGGCCGATGAAAGAGTTCCTTTCCCACGAGAAATCTCAGGAAGGATTTCGTTGAAGGCCAATCCATTCAGTTTCGGCAGAAAAAAGTGCAATAATGAACACTACGCTAAGGTAAGGAGTAAACAACCGATCCCCGATCCCTACGCCAGAGTGATGTGACGCGACAAGACGTTTTACCTCCTTATGTGTCAAACATGCCACATTCAAAGATGGTAGTTAATTCGTAGATCACACATTAGTTACTAATTCGTGCATGAATCAAAAGGATTCGTTAAACCCACCGATACAATGAATCTTCTCCCGTGCCTCCGCCGTCAACTAGTTAAGGTTTATTTGCAGAAATTCGAGGGTAATTTATTTTTTGAATTTACATTTATTACTTGTATTAACTGATCGATATGACTGGTAGTACCTCGATAGTTATATCTTGTCCGAGTCATTGTGCATGGAACCATTCTGCGCAGCAAGAAATTCAGAACAAACAGAAGAGTGAAGCCAACAACCCGGAAGAAAACACCCAAAGTTCAGTGAGTATTAAGAAATTGTCATAGCAAGCATTACATGTATGTATTTGCTAATGGTTTTCATGCATTTCATTGTTACATGTCCACACCCAAAGCTACTCTATACGCATGTTCAAATGACATTTTAAATTGCAGGAACAATGCCTTCTAAGAAGCCTTCCACCGGGAAATCCTCGAGAGCCCCTAAGTTGCAAGAATCAAAAGTAGGAGAAGGCTCCTCCCCATCAGTTGCGAGACAATTAGAATTCACTCCCAAGCCAGTGTCTGTCATTAAGAGAATCACCAAGGAGCCCTTTTTCTAGCCCCCAACTTTCGGAGATACGGAGGAAAGCATTGGAGCCAAGATACAATTTCCTCACTGGGAAGAAGTTTTCAAGAAAATCAAGAAAGAAGAACCCCTCGAATATACCCCGCACAGCAATCCTGAAACAAGGAAACTCGATGGCGAAGTCCTCCCCAACATTTGCAAAGATTATCTGCACATGGTGGCAAGCCGATCTCTAGTCTTTCCTTGCATCGAGCTCCTGAAGTGGATTATTGACCACACTGACACCCAAAAATGTCTGATCAATGATGATAACGACAAATACGTCAGATTTTTCTTACCATCAGAGGTTCAGAGTTACTATAAGATCAAAGATTCTGAGCTAAAGTTGAGCACTGATTTCGTCTTGAGTTTCTATGCATCATGCGATACCAGCAAAATCATGTTGTCTTAGTGGAGAGAAGACAAGAAATTCACAAACCAGACTGCTGGCAAGTATCCAATGAACAATCTCAGGGAACCATACATATATCTCATGGACCTACTCTGCAGGTTACATGGGGAGAAATACTGCTCCCAGTTTTTAGAGGCTTGGATGCCTCTGGCTTTTACAGTCACCATTTCAGGCACAGGCTCCAATTGGGTTTCCATCATCTCCAAGCAGTTGAGCACCTACATAAAATAGGCTTAGGTTCCAAAGGAGGGAGATACCCCCGCCTTCTACATGGCCTCATATCTACTGGATGTCATCTACGCCAGGAAAACTTTTTCCGAGATGAACTTGAATTGGCACTCTTCAGAGCTCGCGGTCCATGTATACTTCAGCATCCTATGGGAAAACATGTACAAGAAATCCTATGCTATTATTTGTGATCAGTTTATTGCACGCACATACTTCTTTCTCTTTAGGAAAGAATGCCCTAGATTGTCAGATGAATCAAAGAAGGTTATAACCAAAATCGGCCACTAGCATTTAGACGAATGAGAAACCCACATCAGGGTTTTTGGCACCATAGGGGCACCCCACTTATTACCCATTTATGTTCCCAATCGACTAGTATTAGGGGAAATTTTCTATCAAACCATCTTGCAAGGGTAAAATGCAACTTTAGTAAAAGACAAGAAGAGGGATTTCATACCATATGGGTTTCATATCAGATTCTACATAGTCAAAGATACCTCGCATGCTAAACAACTCAGGTTAGGTCTATTGGAATTTCGGTTCCAAACTGGCCAATTTCGCAAACACGATCCTAAGGGATTGGTTCTACATCACGCGTCGCAGGTATCATCCTGTTGGCCCTATTCCCATGATGATTTTGAGGATGAAATATTTAATGAGAATGTACAATACTGGAATATGGTGGCATCTAGGAAAGCTAATCCTCGAGGAACCAAGTTTAGAGATATGAGTCGCGCAGAACAGGCAATGTTTTTGGAACAGGTAGTTCAAGAAATTTTCTGAAACTCGGGAGGAGCAGTTGCATATGAATTGGATGAAGAAATAAGTGATAATGAAGAAGACATTGAAGCTGCGAGAACTCACCAGGAATCCCCGGTACAAATCAGGGATCTCTTGGAAGATCAAGCTGCATGAGAAAGGGGTACATTGTTACTTCAACAAACTGATTTTTTGATGAAACAGATGCAGGATGACTCGTATATTTTTATAGGACCTCTAGTTTCAACTGTTGTTCAAAGTATCTCGATGGAGTCAAATGATACTAGGTCCACAGTCCTCGGCAATGCCCATGGGTTAGGCAACCCTGAACCCGCAACATCGTTGATCGATCCTTCAGAAGAAGGGACAACTCAAACAGAGACTGGCTAGGCTTCAATAGAGATGCAAGTGCCCAATCCCTTGAGCACTCTTATACATATTTACAATGACAACGAGAGCCCAGAACCCGCTCATGACACTCCAGTGTGAGTTCAAGAGGAAAAAGGTCTCGAGAAAACCACTTCCCCTGAGCCCGAGGTCCAAGACAAGTAGGCCTAACAAATGGAAATATGATCTGAAGGTGGCCTCGAAAGAATAAGGAAAGATTGAGTGGCAAAACTCCATAAAAGAAAATTAGCAGTTCTAGAGCCGACAAGAAAGTAGGCAATGAGTCTATACCCGAGGCCTCCATTACGCCCAATATTCAAGTCCCAGACGAACGACAAGTAGAGGCCAGATCCACAAAACAGAGTGAAGAAATTTGAGAACCCACTCCTTAGAAAATATACACCGCGGGTAGCTTGAGAAACAACCTCTCATGGGGAGATCAACAGATACCAGAACTGGTAGATGAATTAGCAGACATATATGCGATCTCCTACAATCAAAAGAGGAAGGCCATCATTCAAAGGACCACGAAAAGGTGAAGGATCACTTTGGATCAATCCATCATGGTTACCACATAAGAGAACTTAATCAACATTGCATATTCTTGCACGTTCAAACTGATCAGTGTAGGAAAATCCCTCTCATATGTCTCTCAGGATAGAGCCAGGAGAGATGAAAAGGAACTAGCTGACACCCAAGAGGAGCTCTAACACCTACACCATCTTTTCAAATACTATAAAGGAGCTACAAAGACCACTGTGTATCTGAAGGAAGAGTTTAACAGAGTTTATAATGAGTTCATGAAGGAAAGGCACTTGTTAACCGAGAACATAGTTGAGTTCTAGGAGGATACTGTCATGGCACTCGTGACATGCAAAGAGATGGAAAGGTGGCATGAAAAGGCACAACAAGCGGTAGAGAGACTCGAATACATTGAGGCGATTCAGTAGGGTCGAGAAAAGGAAAATCATGGCATTCATATGGTTGGAAAAAGTAGTCTCGACTGCATGAAGAAATTCACCGAATACTGGGTGAAGATAACTCGGGACCCACACCGAGAAATCCAAAAGCAATGGACCAAGTGCCGGAAACACTGGGGTAAAATTAATAAAGTAATGAAATATGTCGGTCTCTTCGAATTCGGCACTCTCTATGAATTCACTAACCTAAGTGATGTGCTCAAGATGCACTCCATACAAGACTCACTTTGGGCCGAAGAGTGCACAAAGGTCACTGATGCAAATCTAGGGCAAGTGCAACAATTTGCAGGACACTCGATCAGAGCTCGAGACATGCTACAACAACTGAACTCCAGTTTGGTAAAGTACCGAACACATGCAGTGGATATCAAAGGAGTATATGCAACCCCTATGGAACAACATAGGTTCCCATGGGCTTAAGCCTTTGAAGATATGTTTATCAACTACTTTGAATATGAAAGAAGTCTCCCTTTTCAAGAGACACCTCAGGTGGACTGTTGAAAGAAACTGTTGGATGGTCACACCACGTGGCAATTTTTGTTTAGCCTGAATTGTAGTTAGTCGTTAATTGCAGTTGAATTTTATATTATATATAGAGACATCGACCGATGAGTCAAGGGGCGATGGTTGTTGTAAGAACTATTTCTTTTTTGGTTTGTTGATAATTATTTTGAGACTGCTATGAAATGAGAAGTCCTTCTTGACCAAAGACAAGTTATTTTCATTAGATGTATGTGATTAGAGTTGGAGAAGAATTACTTCCTATCCTGTTCCAAGAATGATGCAATAAATGAATAAGAGCAATCAATTCTATTGCCAATTTATCTGGTACAATGTTTTGATGTTCTTTGCTTTAATGATGAAGATAAATCGTTGTGTTTTTATGTAATGAATTTTATGGTAGATGAATTATTTTTCTTGCCATGATCTTGGTTACATATGTGTTTTTCTTTCTGTTAGTTAGATTCTCTGGCAGTAATTGGATGCTCATTTTGTTAATGTATTATTACTAGTCCCTTTGGTATTGAATTACTGTCTGCATGTTTGAGCAGCGGGTTATCCCAAGCTCAACCTCTTCCCAGTAGTTGAAATTCAATCCTATTACTTGTCAAGTTGGCTTATGCTGGCTTGCATATCTCAAACCAGCCCCACTCAAGAGAAAAGAAAGGTCCTACTTGAAGGGAGAACCTTCACAAGAAAACACAAAGGCCATCGATAAATTGGCCGGATCGCAAGATTTGGAGAACCATTCCATCTCAAATGCCGCAGAGTCTAATTGGGCCTCGGTGGTGGGTTTGGTTCCTGTTGTTGAATCAAGGGATTTAAGACCCATCAACAGATCCTTAATCTTGCCTATGGTTGTTTTTTGTAGACTATTATAGGAGAGAATGCTTTTGGCATTTTTGTTTGTACAAGGCAAGCGTAGATCTTCCATAATAATCTTTGACATCACACTTGGGCCTGAACCGCCATCAATGAGGCAGCAATGGGCAATTTTATCCATGATCTTTACAGAAATATAAAAGGGGTTTTTTTTTACAGAGTATATAAAATTATGTACACCTACTTTGTTTACAGAATAATCCTCTTCGTCTACCTCTTCGAAAAGATTGGCTACAACTGAAGCTTTTCCTTCCATGAATTGTTTCAGATGCATCCGTTGTTTAGGGATGACAACCATGTCTAGGAGGGTTTCATCTGCCTTAATGTTGACCAATTGATTTAGGATATAGTATTTGGAAGAGGGGGGAGAGGGAGTATTCCTTGAATCTAAGGAATTTTAGGAACTTGGGGCGCAACAACAGTTGAGGATGAACTCAGGCCAGAAGAACTACGAGGAGGGTCAAATTTTCCTTTAGGGGCATAGGCTTTGTTTCTAGTGTTGATGACCATGACATCTTCTGGATTAGAACAATATAGGACATCGATAGTAGCTTCTGGTCTCCTACCAAAGATCTTGTCTCTGGCACTCTTCCTTATCTCACACGTGGTTTATTCATGATGTTCCTCGCAAAAGTTACACCAACTCCTAGGAAGGATAACTTTGGACTGAAAATAATTTTCAACCGAACTTCTAAAAGGAGGGGTAGAAGAGGATGAAGCTCCAGGGGTGAGAGAGGAGACAGTACCCTTCTTCTCAAAATATATCATACAATTTTTCATGTCTTGTACCAGCTGTAAGAGAGTGGACATATCCATTTGTCTGACTAATTCCCCCTGGGGTAGACCAGTTCATTCAAGTTGTTCCTCATACTCTGAGCAAGTGTGTAGGGCGGAACTGAAGGAAATTCATTTTAGTAATGCATTAAAGCGAATTGGTTCTGGGGGTGGATGATTTTGGGAATTTGGTTATACAACTTGGTGAAATGCAAGTTGAAAGACCTGATGGTATCACCATCTTTGTAAGTGACGTTATTGTATTCCCTTAAATTCTCGGCAGGGCTTTTGGATTGCCCATAAGTGGATTAGAACCAATAAATCAACTCCTCCCAAGTAGACAATATCTTATAAGGAAGGTCAAAGAAATGGGCCGCAACCTTTCCCTCCAAGGAATTGACAAACAAGCACATGCAAGTGTCATTGTCATTGGCCCCTATGTTATGACAAGCATTAGAAAATTCCACTAGGTGTTCATTGGTACTGACAGTGTTATTTCTTGAAAACTTAGGAAAATCCTCTTTAAACTTTGGAAGCAAGTGGGTAGCAGGTGATAGGTTAAGAGGAGAGGACACATGCCAGGGTGTGGTCATGGCATATTCTTCGAACTGAAAAAGGCCATACTTTTTAATGACTTTGGTGGGGTTTGTAGTAGTTGGACATGGATATGGTGGTTGTACAAGATACCAATCACTGATGACGATGAAGATTGGGAAGATGGAGCACCTCCAGTGCCACTAGATCCACCACAAGATGCCATCTTGTGGATGATATATGAGGGAAAGAAAGACGAGATGGATGAATCAGATAAGGTTCTCCTTAGAGCACTTTGTTGGGCAGATAACACAACGTTTCTCCTTCCTATTTCAGCAATAGGATTTATTTCAGGTGACAAGCCTCTTCTTCTTATAGAAGCATGAGAATCAAAGGACATGAAAGAAAGGCCAAAACTGAAGAAACAAAAAGGTTACTACTGATTTCTAGGTTGCCTACATCTAGCTTCCAATTGTTCTTGAACACTAATATCTCTTTCAATTGCTTCCCAAGAATGATTAAGCTCGGCACGGGTCCTAGCAGTGTCTAAAATAGTATGAAATAGGTTCAAAGAAATGCTAGTATGGTCTTGGAGGTCGGGCTCAAGATTGGGCTGTCTTGCAATAGGAACAATCATGAATAAAAAAACAGTCAAATAATCAAAATAGAAAAAGAAAGATGTATCGATGAAAATCGAGTATAAAATTTAACCAGAGAGATATCGAAGATCTCCCCAGTACGGTCACCAAATAAATGTTGAGGACAAGATATGAATTGATCTTACTCAAGCATTTTCAGAATTTACTTGGCTAAAGTAAAGTAGACGGGAATATCACCCTATGTTTATAGCTAACAAAAATATATATCCTAACACACAAGTATTAATTACAAGTGCTTAGGGTAGTCTTTTATCAACAAAAAACTTGTTGGAAATTCACTTTTTATGTATTTTTCTGAAAATATCAATTGCTGAAATAAATGTAAGAACACAAGTAAAGATACCAAGATCATAATCAAGATAGATGAGACATAAAGAAATCCATTATTTCATTCCAATTCACCAAAGAGTCATTGTCTTTACAAAACTTCACACAGAAATCTTGGACCAAACTCAAACTTAGAAATCCTTGATGGAACATGCAAACGGACCTCTAACAGAAAACCAAAACTGAACTCTAAAAGCTAGATCAGCTTGCCATAGACTGCTGCCCACTTGACTCTGCACAATAGCCTTTATCAGTCATGAAAGTTAATTCACAAATAGACAAGTCTACAGAGACTATCAAAGATAGATCAACACCTCTGAAGAACAAGTGTCTGAATGATTTGATTCAACCTTGAATATTGTTGTCTACAATAAGACCTTGCTATCAAAAAAGATAATTAGGCTATGCTGAATATATGAATGAATGAAAA
>CBVK0100306082.1:0-15115 GCA_900067695.1 Picea abies | reverse complement strand
AAACCCACCCATGGGGCCCCCACCCTCCACCAGTTCTCTTTCACAAAATTGTGACCTAAACCAGACAAGCCATATTTCACCAAGGCACCCATTCCTGTATCTGTATACTCAACCCTAATTATTCCTTATTCATTTGGTAATTGTATAAATACCTTGTTTCCAACATATACATAGCTTTTTGGTCGTCATCCCCGATGTCCTTCTTTCACCTGGAAAAGAAACCTATGTTGCCATTGGTTGGGGCATCCACCCTTTTTTCATATAGACATATTTGATAAAGCCCAAGTATTGCAAATCCATGTAACCACGATCTCTGAGTTTTCCCGCCTTTTTCAGCCTCCAACATAGTTTTACCCCATGTCTAGTTATCCCCCTGACACTATATCCAGTTTTAAAGTTGCTGCCAATCATCCTTCAAAACCCCAACCAAGGGAAGTCCTGAGTCCCATAGTGTCTTGACTTCGTCCATGTTACTCGTCAGTACTTGACATCATCTATTTTTCAGTGGATTTCAAGAAATCCTTTGCTTCTTGACGTCACGTCTCTCTTCCTGTCGACATCACCACAATTTCCACAAGGGCAGCAATATCTTGACTCTCATTACCTTTTCAATGAGGAGTCTCAGACGACACATGGAGAGTCATCATTGCTTTCTGATTATGTTGACCCCCATAAACATTCGAATTCAACAAACTCTCATGTTAATGTGGGTCTTACTAAGCGACCGTTGTAGCTTTCCATACTAGTCGAAGACCCATGAATTTGATAGGACATCAATGCCTATAAGTCATCGACACTTCTTACTGTCATCCATTACTCGATTCAGAGCCAGTTCACCATTCAGAACTTTCATATTCCTTTATCAACCACCCCCAAGTGTGTTGCAACTATCTATGTCATCATACACCTTTAGTTACAGTCCCACACTTTGGTTTCATGACATGAGCATGGGGCATGCTCGCCTCGTTTGTATAGATATTTTATTTTATTTCCTACAGAAAGGTTCGGTTCCCACAATTTTTCCTCTCCCTTCGATGGAGCACTCTTGCAGTTCCTCTCTTCGCTCTTCCACACAATGGCACCATTTGTAAAAGAAACATTGATGTATTTAAGCTATATGTATGCTTCTAACCTCACACATCAGAGGGCATATGTTATCACCAAAAAATCATCCGCAACAGTACAAACAACGATTGAAGAAAGACATCAATTCCAACAACAATTAGTACACCTACAACATCAAAATCCATCAAAAAAGGCATAAAACTATATACTCTATTCATAAATCAAAGTGCACAAATTCACCAAAGGAAGCGCGCACACTGTGCACAAAATGTGTGGGCCAACACAGCTCCAATTGTGCATTGTGCGTAGAATGCACGATTGTCTATGAGAAAACCCATGCCCTTCTCATGAATGATGCATTTATGAATCTTGTCAGCCTCTCAACCACTTTCAGTCTGACCCCCAACACGATTTGACACTCAGATCTAAGCGAAATCTAGCTTGGAGGTTGGTCAAGGGCTAGGAAGTCCCCTAAAAGGCCCCTTGTTCACATTATGAACCAATTTTATCTTGCCATGAATGGACACTATAAATATATTCCATGGGTGTGCTAGAAAAATAAGAACTTCAAGCTATTGTTATGATGCAAGAATTCTTCTTGGAGAATCCTCTTTTCTTTTTTAATCATTCAAGCGCTATAGCAAGGAAAATTCCACTTACCTCTTGAGAGGATTGGCATTGTATTTCTTCACCATTGTTACTTTCCATNNNTTCTTCACCATTGTTACTTTCCATTGTATGAAGAGAAGAGATCTCTATTAAAGAACTCAAGAGCCCTCCCAAGGAGGAAGAGGGGATTCATAAGTCCCTGCCTTTCCCTACAGTGCTATCCTATCAACACATTGATCCATTGGTAGCCATATGAATGCCATTTTCATTTTTTATGGTTCTAGCTCTTAAATTTTTTTCTAACCTTTGTCTCATTTTGATTTTATTTTTATTTCCTTTTTTCATGTGTATTCGGTTATCTAATCAACTCACAACCCTCTATCTTGTTTAGCTGATTAACTAGGCAAGTAAGTGTTTTGTTTTTTCTCACCCTTGTGACAAAACCAACACAACAATAAGCACAAGATCTATTCAGTAGTTTGATGGAGAAGGACTCAGGGACCCATGTGGAGCTTAGTGATGATGCCAAGTATGCAATGAAAGGTGAGGGGATTAAATTGTTCCAACTTGAGTCAAGTGTTTCATTGGAAACCTAGGATGTGAGATATGTACCAGTGACAAAGGATGAAGAGAAAGAGGCTCTGAAGGGAGAACATCGTTCAAAGGCTTCCAATTTAGGGAGGCAACCTTCAAGTGGGGAGGAGGAGTTAGCCCCTTCTATATTTAGCAAGAGACACACATGGTTCATGCACAAATTGAGGGATGCTCAGGAGCATGTTGATGCCCCTAGGAGAACAATCAGGGAGAGTAGGTATTCGAGAAAGTTTCCAAACTCCATGGTGCTATTGAGTAGCATCATTGATTCCATTTCTTCCCTTTTTCAGGAAGAAACAAACCCGTAGGCTTGGATGGATTCCATGGGGCAGGATGATGTACATGAAATTGTGTCAGGACTGAAGAGACAATTAATTCTATGTGGATCTTCAAGAAACACCCTCCTCGCTAATAGGGAGTGTTGATGTTCATAACATTAGAAAGGTACTTCCACATAGGTCTAAGTTTCTATATGTGTGGAATTTGTCCAAAGCCTTCTACCTTAGTAATTTACTTTAATTAAATAGATTATTAAAGAAAAGTGCTTTATTAATTAATTTAATTTAATTTAATGAAATGTTAAAGTTATTAGAATTGGTGAATTAAATATTAGCCATTGATATCATGTGGGGTGAGATCCAATCTCAACTGTTAATCACTTGGAGATTAGGGTTAGGTCATAACTCAATATTATAAAAACAAGGCTAGGGTGAAGAAGAAAGACACTTTTGGAGAGAAAAGAATGACTTTTTCGCAATTTCTTGACTCATGAAGGACTAGGATTCAAGGAGATCTCAAATAGGTGAAGAAATAATTTCATCTAGATCATATCAATTTAGGTCATATGAGAAGAGAGAAAATGGGCAGCCATAGGAGGATCAAGTAGATTGCAGCCACAATAGTAGGAACATAGTAGTACACACTGTGTAGGTCATCCAGGGTGCATATGTGTGCAAGATACAATGCAGGAAAGTAAGTACGTATGCAGGCTATAGTGAGGAAAGATATGTACAAATCCGAGAAAGTGAATGTACACGCTCGTAAATTTGCGGATGAGTTTCTAGGGTTTGTAGGTGTTGTCTATATTTTTATGTATTTCTGAGTGGGCCATTTTTTCAGTAAGGGAGTGCTTGTAAGATTTGATATTATTCTAATGATAAGTTGATTTGAAGAGCATAAATATTTGTGTGTTTGGAATTGGTTTCTTTGCTTCCACTATTTATTTCAGTTAATTATTCTGTTTGGAATTGGTTTCTTTGCTTCCACTATTTATTTCAGTTAATTATTCTAGCATCTGTAGTTTTTTTTGTGAGCTGCTATTTTGATTTACAACAAGGAAATCACTAATAAACAATATATCTAGGTGTTGGGATTATAAAATTGACATGATCACCTAAATGAACTTAATACTATTGTGACCTAGTTGATATTAATTAGAGTGAATATGGACGAGGATGATTGTCGTATGACTCTTTTGTCTTATTTTCTGAATTTATGGGACAACCGTTGGAAAAACTATAAAGAAATTGTTTATTAATGTGGATGGTTTGTTCACTCTTAGAGGAAGTGAGGAATAAAAATTTTGAATCCACTAATGAGGCTTTGGATATTCATGGAATACTGAAGGAGAAAGGAAAGAAGAGAGAAAAGGGAAGATCCAAATCCCATGGAAGAAATAAATCTCTTGGAACTTCCAACTCAAAATGTTGGAACTACAAGAAGGTCAAGCATTTTAAAAGAGACTACATGGACGATAAAAAGAAGAACAAGAAGGAAAATAACGAATAAGATGATCATGGACGATAAAAAGAAGAACAAGAAGGAAAATAACGAATAAGATGATGAGTCTAAAAAGTATTATCGAGACAATGGTGGAGATTCCTTTGTTGAATCTTTGACAACTCATGTAGGCCACAATGCATGGTTGATAGACTATGGAGTAACCTTCCATATGAATTCCCATCAGCACTGGTTTTTAGTGTAAGAGAAATATGATGGTGGGGTGGTATACCTTGGTGTTGACTCTCTTGTTAGAACAATTAGCTATGGTAGAGCGATCAAATTTATTGATGGCATAGTGAAATTGATCAGTGGAATTTTTCACATTCCGCGTTTAATACATAACCTACTATCAGTAAACAATATTAAGGATGTGAGATTATAGGTTGTTTTCTCTAAAAAAGTGTGTAAGATGGTCCAATGATATATGGTTATTTTAAGGGTTTTTTGCGGCACACATGCTTAATAATTAATTTTTTCTCAATGTACTAAGACACAAATATTTGATGCAAGTAAGAATGAATGAATAAGAATGATGATGCATTACAATGAGGGTCATGTATAAATATTACTAAGTGGGTTAATTTTCATCAAAAGTTGTCCCTTCATTAACATAGCCTTTCATTATTTCATTATTATCATTTATTTTATTATTTTTATTGTATTTTTGTTTTTTTATTATTTAATAACTTTTAGGCCGTTATATTTTATTTTATTTTATTATTATTTATTATCTTTTAGGACTTTATATTTAATTTTATCATTATTGATTAGCTTTAGGTTTTTATATCTATAACATTGTCTTCCCCTATGAAGAATGCTTTGTCCTCAAAGAAATCCCAAATGAATTCATTTTTCCTCGTGGAGATTCCTGTTGATTTTGGATTTGTTTTTGAATATTTGGGAGACTTGTTCACTGTGAAGGCATGAGATTTGTGAGTTATTTTAGTGGAATATTTTGGCTTCTAGAACCATGTAACTTGTACTTCTTTCCATTCCATTTGAATTTCTTAAATGTTTAAGGTTTGTGGCATAGATTCATAACTACATAAACCATTTTGCTCCTAACACCATGTCCATTCCACTAAGAGTTAGGGCGTAATATCCAATTTCTAATTCCAAGTTTTGTATATGTACAGAAACCTTGTGGCATCGTCTTACTCCTTCCACTTGTTTACCATCAACAATTGTAACCATAAGATCCCTCATAGGCTATACAAAACAATTTAATAGCCTCACAAGATCAATATCCACAAAATTTTGGGTACTTCCATAATATACTAATATTGTGATAATTTTTCAATTTATGCTTCCTTTGAGTTTTACGGTACTTCGCACCATTTTTATTATAATTTCCTCAACTAATATCATGGTTTTTCCACCCATATTATTGCAAATAGTACCCTTTCTTCTCAAATGAGGTGGGGTATAATGTACTATAGTTGGTTGTACTTATTCTTCTTGGACTAAAACCCTTGACTCATTTTCTTCACGATTTTGTTTAATGCATGTGATTGAGGATAATGACACCTTTGGTGAGTTTTCATATTTGTTAGTGTCTAGAATGTTTTATTCTGATCCAGAATCGGATCCAGAAGCCTAACAGGGCTAAAAAAGGATAAAAAATGAAAGCCCCACAGAGACAAAGGCTCGGAGACGTAGGCAACGTTGTGCCGAACTCCTTTATCAATTCTCTTGTTATGGTTTGTTGTTTATTACTTCATTTCAGATCTGCATATGTGTATATGGCTGTCATACTTCCTCTTATTTCCTCATTCTTTCATTAAGCTTCTCAAATGGTCAATTAACACATGAAATTTAAAAACTCAATCACAGTCATTAAAAGATCTTGACGGATCATATTCAAAGGTCACCTTTACTTCCTTCCCATCTATAATTTTGCAATTATATGAGTGATTGGATGTACATCTATGGTCTCAAAACCACTTCTTACTGCATCTATGACAATTGTTTTCTTTCATTTTTACTTCCTCCTTGGAGTTGCTACTAGAAGTGTCATATTATTTTTCACACACACACACACACACACACACACACATGATTTTTGGGTGTTACATTTTTTTCCAAGTGACCACTTGTCTCCATAGTACCTACAATCACTATCTTTTTTGTTGTGAACAAGTCTTATCGAATTTTTGTAATGATGACCTTTCAAAAATTTTTCTGGAGCATTTGCTTTGTGTATGGCTATTTCCATGGTTGTAATATAATGTAGTTTTAATTAATTCTAGATGTGTGGCTTATTTCTAGTTATATATGATCAAATTAGGCGTTTTATTGATATCTTGGGTAACTTTTTAGCCAATGTTTCCAAGACACATGTAAACTTGTCCACGTTTCCTTTCTATGCATCTTCTTCTAGTTGTATGGAAGCATACTTGATTTTTTTATCATTATTATTGATGCCATGGTTGATTTGTATATGATGGAAATTGGTTAGTGATTACCAAGTTGTGAGGGGGTGTGTTCAATTGTAGAGTTGATGTACTAGAGGGGATTGGTGGTGGGTTAGAAGTTCTTGAAGAATTTGGTTGTGGAATGGAAGTACTAAAAAATCCGACCCGACCTTTTAGTTCATCATGATTTTTATTGACCAAAGCACTTAACTTTGTTTTTTTTGTTGTAGGGCATTGTGATTGTAAGTGATCCATTCCTCTAATTTTTCATGTTTCTCTTTAATTTCTTCATACTTCCTATAATTTTCCTTTTGTTTCTTTTGTAACTTTTCCAACTTTGAACTGACCTCTTACATTTTTGTGGTAACTAAAGAAAAAATTACTAAGGTAAAAATATATTTTTTACTCGATCTAGTAAAAACAAATTTATCGAGTTAGTAATCGTTTTTTACCAAGCAATAAAAAGAAATTAATGAGTTTGTAATTTTTTTATAGAGTGGATTTTATACCAAATGCAACACACATGGTTAATAATTAAGTTTTTCTCAATGTACCGAGACACAAATATGAGGGGCCCCATATAAATATTACCATGTGGGTGCCTTTTTCATTAAAAGTTATGTCCCTTCATTAAGCTAACTTTTCATTACTTTATTATTATCATTTATTTTATTATTTTTTATTGTACTTTTACTTTATTATTATTTATTAGGTTTTACGGGCCATATAAATATTACCATGTGGGTGCCTTTTTCATTAAAAGTTATGTCCCTTCATTAAGCTAACCTTTCATTACTTTAATATTATCATTTATTTTATTATTTTTTATTGTATTTTTACTTTATTATTATTTATTAGGTTTTAGGCATTTATATGCTATTTTATTATTATTTATTAAAATTTAGGACTTTATATCTATTATATTATTACTTATTAGGTTTTAGGTGTTCTAACTTGTACCAATTTGGTGTAATAGTTTTTCAATTTATATAATGAAAAGATCTACAATATCTACACCTTAACAACTGATGGTCATGCTTTTTGGGTACTTGAGCAAGCTTTTGCTTCAAAAAGTAAGTTACTTGCAAAGAAGATAGTGTTATGACATCAAAGATTGGGCCATATAGGTGAGAAGGGCTTATGAGCCTTGAAAAACAAAAACAAAAGTCTTGTGGATAGATTGAATGATTTTTCTCTTGAATTTTATTATTATGAACAATGTATTTATGGAAAACAAAACCATGCTCAATTTTATTCCAATTCTACAAATCTTATGGGTTGTTAGACTTAATTCAGTATGATGTATTTTGTCTAGTCAAAGTTTATTTGATTTCTAAGACTTTGTATTATGTCATTCATTGATGATTATTATAGAAGGACATGGATATATATTTTTAGAACTAATTATAAGTTTTTTAGTTGGTTTAAGGAGTTTGAATCTCTCTTTGGAAATCAAACCAATAGGAAGATTGAGGTGTTGAGGATTGATAATGATGGTGAGTTTTGTTTTGCAGAGTTTGATAAGTTTTGTAAGGAAAATGGAATTAAAAGATATAATACAAGTACATATAGCCCTTGGTAGAATGGAGTTGGAGAATGGATGAACATACCATTAATGGAGAGATCTAGGAGTATGTTTAGTGGAGCTAGATTAGAAAAGAAGTTATATGTAGAAGTGGTTTCTATTGCATGTTACTTGATTAATAGGTATCCCACATTAGCTCTTGTGGATAAGACTCCTCTAAAGGTATAGAAAAGAAATAATCCTTCTCTTCAACATCTTCATGTTTTTGGTTGTGAGTCATATGCTCATGTGCCTAAGGAGAAGTTGTCAAAGTTGGATAACAAGGCTATGAAATGTATTTTCAATGAGTATGTAGTTGATGTGAAAGGGTGCAAGATTCGAGATCCTATGGTTGGGAAATTTGTGTACAACATGGATGTTATTTTCAAAGAAGTTAATCCATCTCCCATAGTGGCAGTCAAAAGAGGACGAGAATTCAGTTGTTCAGCTATCACCCAAGAATGAGAAAGTTGAACCAAAAAATGAACAAGAAGTTCATGATGGACTTGATGAAGAGGAAGGTTCAGAGAGTTCATAAGAGGAGAAAGAAACTCCACCTCAAACTTTAAGGAGGTCCACTTGGAAAAGAAGGAAACTAGACAAGTATTATTATAGTATGTCTAATTTCATATGTATATATTTTTTATATACTAACACAAACAAGTGTAGAACTATAAAAGAGGAAATGGATGTGGAAGATGAGGAGTCTTGGAGATTGGCCATGGATGAAGATATGGATTCAGTTAGGAAGACTGATACATGGGACTTGGTACCATTGTTTAATGGATGAAAACCCATTGGACGTAAATGGGTGTTCAAAAAGAATATTAATTCATATCTTAGTGTTGAAAATTATATTCCTAGGTTCAAGGGATAGACTTTGGTGAGATCTTTTCCCCAATTTCTAAGCTAACATCTCTTAGGTTCCCACTATCTAATATAATAGCAAATTTTGATTAGAGATAGAACACATGGATATGAAAAATGCATTCCTACATGGTGAGATGCAGGAGGATATCTATATGACATAGCCATAACACCACATTGAAAAAGGTAAAGAGCCATTGGTTTGCAAATTAAAAAATATTGATATGGTCTCAAATAGTGTCCCAGAATGTGGTATAAACATGATGGTGGTAATTTATTTGTTATCACTATGTATGTAGATGATATGTTATCTTTGGTAATAGTAAAGATGTGATATGTGATTTGTAGTTTTAGCTTTCAACACAATTCGATATGGAGGACTTTGGGATTGCAAAATATATCCTAGAAATGGAGATGGGGAAAGATAGAGAAAACAAAATTTTTTGTGGGAGCTAAGATTTCAATTGAGCAGTGTACCACAACAACCATAAATATAGAGGATATGGATTATGATCCTTATTCTAGTGCAATTGGTAGTTTGATGTACATTGCCTAAGGAGTGGGATCCTTCAGTCAATTCATGGCTAATCCTAGAAATGGACATTGGGATGCAATGAAGAGGGTTTTTAGGTATTTGTGAGGTACTTCTAAATATTCTATTTTCCATCATAATGATGTTTCAAGGGACCACACTTAATGGATATATAGGGTTATGTGGATTTTGATTGGGTAGAGAATGTAAATACAAGGATATCTACAAGTGGATACACATTTTAATTATTTTGTGGAGTAATAAATTGGATAAGCGAGCAATAAGATATGGTTTCTTTGTCCATAGTAGAGGTAGAGGATATGGTAGCTACTCATGCCTGCAAGGAGGAAATTTGTGTTGAAGAGCCAATATAGTTCAATGTGATAGTAATTATGCCATTTTTGTAGATAACAACCTAACCTTTCACGCAAAGTAAAAGAATATTGTTATCTTGTACCATTTCATTCTAGACAATGTGAAGGATGAAAAGGTGATATTGTCTAGAAAGTTGAAACTTTATATAATTTTGTAGATGCATTGAAAAAACTAGTGAGCATAGGTAAATTAAAGTGGTGCTATGAGTCTATGGGCCTTATGGCCCCTAGTAGTTAACTAAAATTTTGATGCATTATACCTTATAATTTTGCAAGGTATGTCACAAGTAGGAGAATTGTGTTGGGACATAAGTGCCATACACCTTGAAGTTTTGCAGTAGAGTAGTTATCACAATAAATTCTTAGCAGTAATAAGGAATAAATTATGATAATCGTAATAGGTAATAAACATTGGTCAATAGTAGGAAATGAATGCTGAGTAATAGTAGGAAACTAACACTAAGCAATAGTAGTTGGCGAATTACTTGTTGGTGGTTTCTACCATCTAGATATGGAAAACCATAAATGGTTTATGGTTTCATTATGCCTATTTATTGAGTGCTTAGGTAGGAGGAATGTGAATGAGTATTTTAATTTATTGTTATGGTACATAAATTTCTAGAGAACCTTTATGACACTTAATATTCCCATTAAGAGAATGACAACTCTTTGATGTATTGTAACCATATGTTAGTTGTTTAATAATCAATGAGTGTGCTTTGGAGTGTGGGGTTTTTCTCCCGAAAGGGTTTTCCCGAAGAAATTGTTGTGTAATAGTTTTTTATTTATTTCATTTGTTTTAAATGACTATTTGTTTATAGTTTTCTACACATTCTTTTTTCATTGGTTAGTGTATGAAGCATATTCTACACCTCTTTTTCCTTTCACAATATTCATTCTCACAAAATCTAGAACCTTCTCCCTTGCATGTTTCCATGTAAAGAAGAATCCCTTTCCTCCTCCATTGAATGACCCATGTTTTAAATTTCTTGTTCCTTGATACTCATACTTGAGGGGATTTTACTTCACCTTCAACCAAATCTTGACTAGTGGTAAGCTCACAAATTGGAAAACATGTTCAATCATTTTTCCTTATATAATAAATTTTTATTTTAAGTTTTGGAGTCTTCTCAGTGAAGTTTGAGTTCTAAAAGAAGTGAGCCAATAAGTATACAAACTCTATCTTTTTGGTGGGTTTTTATTTTTATTTTTTGGCAAGACAAAGTTTCACATTAATTTACTCATTTTTATAAAAAAAAAAAGTTTCACCTTCATTTACTCATTTTTTCAAAATTTCAAATAATGAAGTTGTCTTAAAATGGGTCAAAATCCTTAAGGGAAAAGTTCGATGATTAATGTGCTAATCAAATAGGTGGAACTATAATTTCCAAGAAAATTCTATGAGATTTGGGAAAGAATTTGAACTGAAAATATGTTGAGTTTGTCCACTAATCAACTTACTCCATGATGAAATGCTCCCAAAAGTTGAAAACTAAAAGTTGACTAGCCTTGTCATTTTCCTTTTGGCAGTATATCATGTTTTATGCACTAATTATATTAAACACCACATGTTCTTGCCATTGTAGAGATGTTGAGGAGTAAAGGCACACATTCTCCATTTTTCAAATAATTGTTATGTTCTTTTCACTTGTTTTCATAGTGAGTAATTTTGACTTTGAAATGCATATTTTATTTTATTTTTACCTTTGAATTTTACTATTTTTTTATTCCCTACAAATATAATCTTATTTGTGATAACTTTATAATAATTCTAAGTGCATAGACCATAATCAACTTTTAAATAATAAAATTTAAGTTATATTAGGGATATTATTTCTTAGGTTATGTTAAGAGGAAAGATAAAATAAAATTTATCTAAAAAAATCATCATTATATTCTTATTTATTAGATTAACATAAATCAAATTCTCTTTACATAATCATAATTCATTTCTATTTTAATTGTAAATTATGACTTTTCACCGAACCATTTTAATTCATAATTCAACTAAACTTTCCATTTTAATTGTAAATTATGACTTTCCACCAAACCATTTTAATTCATAATTCAACTAAAACAGCCAAATATCAAAATGGTGCACTCAAAGCTACGCTGACATCACTACTTCTCAATATATTTACTCCTTTCGTGTTCTTTTTGATATGTGATATCTTGAATAAAGGAGAGCAAAGTTCTCCATATCCCGGAGACATTTTACACCACAAGTTAGGAATCCTAATTGAAACTCAACTAATCAAGACAATGTTCCTTGTAATAAGGATTTGGCATAAAATGATGAAGCGTTAATGCACAATGGAACCATGGAAGACAATGTGTTACAGACAATTTGTTCTAAGTCCACCTTATGGGCCCATTGGGCCCATCTATAAATCAGTGTGTGGGACAATCTCTGTTCAATGTTTTCCCTAACCATTACATTCCAATTCCCCGTATTATGATAATGGATAAAATATTACTGTTCTAGCCATTACAATCTAATTCTCAGAATTATGATATTCTATAGAATATTTAGTAGGATTCCTTTTATTTTTCTAATAATTTTCATTGATCCAAGCAACACAGAACAACACCATCATTATCTACTTCGAAAGTGCATTGAACATTTTCATATGACACTTGCTAAGAATCTCCTTGAACTGTCATTAATACAGATATAATCATATTTCATCAAAGCATTTATACCATCCTTCACTCAGTTTGTCGAATCTGATATCCTTGGTTCTGCCATGAAAATAAATTTAGAAGTTCAGAAAAGGTTGAGCAACAATTATTGTCCATCCATAAAGCATTCGTATCCTTTTCATAGATTAACAGTGCTGGCTTTTGATATCCCGAATCCAATCTGAAAGCGAATGATCGCGCCTTCCTGATGACGCTGACAACTTACCAGAATGTCTGGTTATGGTACGCCATTAGTCATGTGCGTCGCTGCCTGGTAGAGCTTCACACATGACACGTACAGATACGTGTGCAATTTTTACAGAGTAGGCTGTCTTCCTGCATTCAGCTTCTACGTCAATATTAACAGTGCTATTCCGTGCATGTTAAGCTAACAACAATTATGATCGAATGAAGATATTTCTTGGGCCATGGCTATTTACATTGGATGCACTTCACAGTAAGAGTTATATTCCTCATATCAATACCGACAGTTTTTCTGGTTGGGTTAATTCTACTGGTTTTGGGGTCTTTTTCTTGTCTCCAGACTGACTCGCTGTCTCTCTTGCAGTAGGCATCGACGTTAACAGCAAATTCCTCCACCATCTGAATAAGGACGTTAACAGTTAATTCCTCCACCACCCGAAAATTCCACAACCTTTTCGTGGGAACCGTTTAATTGTTATGAACGCACGGTTTATTTGTTAGAAATCATTATTTCAATAAAACAGGTAGATTGGTTAGAAATCGGTATTTCACTGAAACAAGTAACTGTGATGGTATTGGAAAAAGTTAGGGTTAGGGTTAGGGTTAGTTTTTTTTAGAGATTTGATTCCTCTTTGGGTTTAGTAGAACTAACTGTGTTTTTAAAAAGGAAGGGTTAGGGTTAGGGTTAGGGTTTTTATCTATAGAAATTTGATTAGTTTTAGGGTTTAGTAGAACTGAAGTTAAGATGAATTTATATTGATTTCAATAAAGCTAAAAACTGTAATTTTCTTTAGAATATTGAAAAATCTAATAAAAATTATCATTAGAATACATTTTCTTATTCGTCAATCTACGATCTTTTAAATAATAAAAAAGAAGAGTTTGTACCTCGAGAAATTTTACAGAATTACCGAACTACATAGATAAAATTCTATCAGTAAAATACATTTTGTTGTTCGCCAATCTGTACCTGGTCCAGGACATCAATAAAATTCATTCTATCGTAACTTGCAAACGTGGCCAAAGGGCTAGATTCCCATGTAAAATTCAAGAGCTCGATTCCCATGTAAAATTCGCCACCCAACTCCATCTTATTTTGATAGTTTTCAAGGATGTTGGATCCACTGTAAAGTTGTTATCGATTCCCATGTAAAAGTCGCCACCAAACTCCATTTTATTTTGATAATTTTCAAGGATGTTGGATCCACTGTAAAGTAGTTATTGTACTGTGGAAGAAGCAATTATAATTTTAAACGCAAACACTATGCACCACGTACTCTGTTTAGACCTTTCTACTTATAACTGTCTGCCTACTCCGGAACAAATAAATGGCATTAAGAGAATTACAGTGACGTTGCGCTTTGTCTCGTTCTCATATATATTTATAGGTGAGATTTTACGGTCATGTCCAATCAAACTTTTTAGAACAGTCAAATCGATTAGACTTCCAATATTTATATACAAACAAACAAGCTTTTCAGCACGGTCCAATCGATTGGACTTCACATATTTTAGGTACAGGCAACATTTTCTGCACAGTCCAATCGATGAGACTTCTTATGTTTATGTACCGACAAACTTTTCAGTAGAGTCCAATCGATTGGACTTCACATATTTATTAAACTGTATCTTTTTTTATGCATTCTATGTTAACGGCTTTCTCCATAAATTCATGAAATTATAGCAAGAAATATTTAAATTAACTTGAACGAGCAACTAGAATCTATCCTTGTGAAAAGATTTGAATGTATTATTGAGTTTGTTTGATGCATTTTTATGGAGCATGACTGTATTATTGAGTTTGTTTGATCCATGTTTATGGAGCAGTTCGCAGTGTTAAATGGTTTTGATATATATATTTTTTTCCAGGCTTATCATTAATAAATATTTTGAGTGGATAATATTTAGTAATTAAATAAACAAATTGTATTATTGAGTTTGTTTGATTCATGTTTATGGAGCAGTGGGCAGTGTTAAATGGTTTTGATATATATATTTTTTTTCAAGGTATACAATTAATAAATTTTTTGAAAGTGGATCATATTTAGTAATTCAATAAATAAAAAAAGGTGTTAAAAGATTTTTTTAATATAATATTATGTGAAAAAATTGATTAATAATTTTTTAGAGTGGATAACATCTAGTAATTAAATGAAAAATTGTGTTAAATGGTATTTTTTTTTTGAACATAATATTATGTGAAAGATTGAATGTATTATTAAATTTGTTTGATGAGTAGCAACAATTAACAATGTGGCACTGTTATATGGTTTTAATTAGTAATATTTTTTTAGAGTGAATAATATTTATCAATTAAATAAAAATGTGTTAAATGTTTTTTTTTAAATATAATGATGATGATAATGATTAACGTCTAGTAAGACCTAATTGGTCTATCGGACCTTAAGAGGGTAAGTGATTACTTGTG
>CBVK0100306081.1:0-14526 GCA_900067695.1 Picea abies | reverse complement strand
TATAATAATCTGGATCACTTGCAAGCAAGTGTCCTCAAAGAATAAGTTCACCCAATGCACACAAGAGCGGGATGTTACATACACCCCCTCTTGGTCTAAACTTTGTCCTGAAGTTTCACATTATATAAGTGTCAAAATCATGTGTATCACAGTATCATAAGTCTATCTATCAAACAAAAATGGAAATTGTTGGCTCATATCATATGCGTCCTCCCAGGTCGCCGAGTGTGGACTATCGTTGTCCCACTGAACCTTGAACTTATCTACTGTTCGACGTTGTAGTTGTCTAATTTGATGATGCAGGATGCATATAGACTCAGCCGTGAGCACCCCCTCATCCGATACCTTCAAGGAACTCATGTCAATAACATGTGTAGGATCACTGATATATTGTCTCAAAACAGAGACGTGAAAAACATCATGCATATGCCTCAAAGAATCCAGCAAGGCTAGTCGATAGGCCACGAGCCCCTTCCTCTCAAAAATCTCGAAAGGTCCCATGAACCTAGGAGAGATTTTATCTCCCTTTCCAAACTTGATCGAACACTTATGCGGTTTTACCCGCAAGAAGACTCGATCGCCAACTTCATAACTACAGTTGACACGGTGTGCATCGGCATAACTCTTCTGCCGATCCTGTGCTTCTTTAATACTTTGTCTTATTGTTTGCATTTGTTCTTCCATTTCTTGGATCTCTTCTGGTCCCACTAGGACCCTATCCCCAAGCCTATCCTAACTCAAAGGCGTCTGACACGATCGCCCGTAAAGAAACTCGAAAGGCACCATCTTAATAGTGCTTTGGTAATTGTTGTTATAAGAGAATTCCACCAGTGGCAAGAATTCTTCCCAATGCTTTTGTTGGTCCATAACGTACATGGGAAACATGTCCTCCAAGGTCTGGTTCATTTGTTCGGTCTTCCTATCAGTATCTGAGTGATACATAGTACTAAAGTTAAGTTGGGTTCCCAAGGCCTCTTGGAAACTAGTCCAAAATCGTCTAGTAAACACCAATCCTCGATCGGATATAATCCTCTTAGGCACAACATGAAGCCTCACAATCTCACTGATGAAAACTCTATCTATGTTAGGTGCCTGATATGTCGTACGCACGGGAATAAAATGGCCACTCTTCATTAGAGTGTCAAATACTACGAAAATCGAATCGTGTCTCCTTGCCATCAATGGCAATACAACAATAAAATCCATCGAAATAACCTCCCATTTCAATTCCGGAATAGCGTGTGGCTCTAGTAATCCTGCTAGATGCCTATGTTTGACCTTTACCTTCTAACATTCTAGACATCTAGCCACATAGTTGACTAGGTCTTCTTTCATTCCTTTCTAGAAGAATAAGGGTTTAAGGTCCACCCTCATCTTCGTGACTCCCGGGTGAGCCATGTATATTGCTCTATGAGCCTCGTTTAGGATCAAGCTCCTCAACTCGTCGTTCAATGGCACGTAAATCCAATTTTTAAACCTCAATAATCTATTGTCGTCAAACGTAAATCCTTCAAATATTGGTACCATCATTGTGTTTTCTCCGATAAAATCCCCGACCTCCTTGTACCAGTCATCATCACGCTGTAAGGTTAGAATATTTTCACATATATTTGTCTGAAGAGGCAACACTGAAAAGACGCGAGGTCTCCGACTCAATGCATCTTCCACTCGGTTCACTATTCCTTTTATGTAAGAAATCTTGAAATTGTACCTGCTAAGTAGTTTTGACCAATGCTGTTGTCGTGCATTCATGTCTCTTTGTGTAAATATGTGCTATAGTCCACAGTGGTCCATCTTTATTTCAAATTTTCATCCAACTAGGTAGTGTCTCCAAACCTTCAAGGAAAAAAAAATGGCTAACAACTCCAAATCGTGCGTTGCATAGTTCTCCTCATGCCTTCTCAGTTTCCCTGAGATGCAAGCGATCACTCGACCGTCTTGCATCAATACTCCACCTAATCCTTCCTTGGATGTGTCAGTGCATACCAAGAAGTCCACGTCCATGTCAGAGAACTTTAGTATTGGTGTTGTTGTCAACATCTCTTTGAGCCTCCAAAAAGTTTCCACGCACTTTTCAGTCCAAAAAAACTTCTTGTTCTTCTTTTGCAATTCCGTGATCGAATTTGCTATCTTCGAAAATCCCTCGACGAACGATCAATAGTATCCTTCTAAACCCATTAAGCTGCACACTTCCAAGACATTCGTTGTCATAGGCCATTCCATAATGGCCTCGACCTTTGCTGGATCCACGAAGATACCTTCGCCAGAGATGACATGCCCTAAGTGGTGAATCCTTGATTGATAAAATGAGCATTTGGACAAATTCCCATACAATTTGTTCTCTCGCAGACACTGTAGTACCAAGCGCAAGTGCTCATCATGATCCTCCATCATTTGAGATTAAATCAAAATATCATCAATGAATACTCTGACTAACTTTTCCAAGTACTCGTAGAACACCCCATTCATTAAACTCATAAATACCCCTAGGGCGTTTGTCATTCCAAATGGTAAAACAGTAAACTCGTAATGTCCAAGCCTCATCTTAAAGGTGGTCTTAGGGATTTCATCCTCCTTGATCCGTAACTAGTGATACCCTGATCGCAAATCGATCTTGGAAAACACTGTTGCACCCTTCATATGGTCGTATATATCATCAATCCTTGGAAATGGATATCAATTTTTTATCGTTTCCTTGTTCAACTGACGGTAGTCAATGCAGAGTCTCCATGACCCATTCTTCTTTTTTATGAAGATAATAGGTGCACCCCACGATGACACACTCAGACATATACGTCCCAGGTCCAACAACTCCTTCAGTTGCATTCTCAACTCTTGTAACTCTGGGGTCGACATCCGATAAGGCGTTCTAGCTATCGGTTCAGTCCCTGGTTTTAGGTCTATGGTAAACTCCAATTCCCTTTCTGGCGGCATCCTAGGTAACTCCTTCGGAAAGATGTCTGCAAACTCTCTCACCACCGGTAGGTGTTTTAGTCCTTCCGCTACTCCTTTTTCATTCAACAGAAGGATCGCATAAATCTTACATCCCTTGTTCATGCTCTTCCATAACTGAAAGGAAGAGATAAAACTCGGGGAAACTCCTTAGTTTCATCCTACAATCATGCGTCTTTGTCCCTCATCATTGACCAAGCTCAATCATTTTGTCTTACAGTTGAGTATCGCCTCATGCAATTCCAACCAGTCCATACCAATCACGATGTCATAAGATATTAAGATCGTGACATATAGATTGGCCCTGGTGACAAACTCTCCCAGATTAAGGGTACAACCTGTAACCTTTCCCCCAACATTTTGTTTGGCTCCTAAAGCCATCTCTACAAAGCTAAACTCATCTTGTTCAAATGCCTTTACCTTAATCCTTTTTACCACTGCACTAGAAATGAAACTCTCGGTAGCACTGTGATCTATCAAAATACTAAGGGTCTAGTCAACGACGATTCTTGACATTTAGAGAATAGTGGAGTGGCTCTCTTCCTGGAGGTTATTCATCGTTGCATGAATCTGATGGGCCTTACCTAAATCTCCCACAGTAGTGGGTCCGACTGATCTAGATGCTCTAGTCCTCTCCATTGGGTAGTCACACTGGTAGTGTGGCTCCCCACACGTCCAACACCCCTTCTTCAGTTTAGTACTCCTGGTACCCAAAGTAGAGGACGACAGCCCACCGGCCTGGAATCCTGGCCTATTCTGTTGAATAGGCCTAAACTGTTTTTGTTGCGGTCAACGTTGTTGATGATGTTGTGGTCCTTGATAAGGTGTTTTTTGCTGAGACACTGGTCACAGAGGTGTAGTGAAAGTGGATCCTCTATGGAACCCATGATATCGAGGCGTATCTCTGGCTGGTGTCTGATGTTGCTATGCACCAGATGACGCCTGCCCTATGAGTCTCGCTAGAGTCCTACTCCGACCCCCGCTGATAAGCTCCTCCTCTGCTATGAGGGAATTATAGATGGCATCATGCAAGGTTTGAGGCATCATAATCCTAACCTTTTCATGTATGCTACCATTAAGTCTGAAAACAAACCTGTTGACCTTAAGTTTCTCAGTATTAAGATGTGGATCATACTGAAGCAACTCCATAAAACGGGCCTCGTACTCAGGAACTGGACGACCACCCTGTCATAAGGCATTGAACTCATTGAGCTGACGCTCAATTAATTCCTCTGATAGGTACCTCTCTCGGAACCATTCCTTGAACAATTCCCATGGCATCTTCGACGACCAGATTCAGTTGCGGAAGGAGCATACTCCACCATAGAAGAGCGATTCCCTTTAGTTGAAAGACCTCCATGTGGAACTTCATGTTGGAGGTATAGTCATGAACTGCAAAGCACATCACCATATTCTCTAGCCATGCCTCGAAGGCTGTGCCGTCTTGGGCACCAAAGAACTCAGGAAATTTGACCTTCTCGAGTTCACAGTGAATGTTACCAGTACCAATTGGAGTGCATGGTGGACCCTTAAGGGGTGTTTGTGCCCTGGCCTCATCTCTGTCCAAACAGCTGATCAGTGCCTCAGACATGAACTGAAAATATCTCATCATCCCAACCACATCACCCACTGCTATGTGCTCCTGCCCGACAACCTATTTGTCTCCCTGGGGGTTAGACCCCTTAGGCGTGGATGTTTTTGGAGGCGTTGCACCTCCTCCCCTATCACCCCGTCGTCTGCCTCCGCGATGTCCTATAACCATGATTATGTGCATGAATACAAGTCAACTTAATTAGCAACATTATAATCAAATATCATATCAACAAAATCCGTAGTGTTCCCAAGTCCCAGGTTGAACCCGCCCTGATACCATATGTAATGGCCCCAATACGTTACGACTAAAAGTGAAGCAAGGCACAATTTTTATTTTTTTTAGGAAGGAAGGAAACAATGACACGGTTGACCATGCCTAGATGAAGAACACATGCACACCAATTAGGCAATAGACAACTATGACTTTGCGCACTAGCACAAGGGAAACTAGGTGAAACATGCATAAAAAAACAAGGGGAAACAACTACCTGCCCGATGCAACATGACCTCGCCTACAATATAATGGACAACACCCCCATCCCGACATAATGGCCTTGACGGATAGATAAATAGAACCTCAATGGCGTGCAACCAAACGCATGATAGCGTTGCAACCCAAGCGCCATCAATGAACTTACAAGATCAACAACCCACAATGGGAATTACAGACCCCAGCCAAGTTACCAATCACCTCTATCCAATAGGGCACACATTGATCCCCTCATCAGGAATCATTTCGTCCCTAGGTGATAGGCGTGACGATAACCCTAGCGCTACATAACCTATCTAGACCAAGTACTCTAGCTGAAACCAACTCGCTAGGATCTCTGACAAGAGGCTACATCCATACCCCAAGCAACAGGTCGACTAGACCCAAGATGACTATAATCAAAGGAAAATCTCAAACTAATACCCGACTCTGCTAACAACCCGTGCAATAATTGATAAGACAGACATCTAAGTGCTAAGTTCGAACTTTTACCAAGCAAATAAGGTCATAAATGTTATCATAATGCAAACTAAGAAAGGCACTTAACCAAAACAAATACGCTTATCAACAATTATAAACTATCCATTAAAATAAGTGATCTAGTTAACATTTTAAAGGTGCTCCATGTTGCTTAAAAAGGAATCGACATTATTGTCTAGAAGGGATAATCCTCAATGTGATCGATGTCTATAATTAATGCCACTTCGATGTTATTTTTTCTGCCATTTTATGCTATTATGTGGTTATAAATCAAAGCCAATTGACGTTATTCAATGAAATTTTAATGCTATATTGTTGTTTATAAATAATTTTCACCTCGATGTTATTCAATGAGAATTAATTCTATTATTAAATGCTATCTAAATCAATTTATACATTAGATATAATTCAAGCTATACATTACAAGCTATATAATGCCATATAAATCAAGCTACAAATTACAAGAAAGTCACTATACATTCAATGAGATTTACTTCCATATGCATTCAATGAGATTTAATGCCATATACATTCAATGAGATTTAAAGCTATACATTACAAAAATCTATACATTACAGAAATCAATGAGATTTAAAGAGATACTTTACATAAATCTATACATTACAGAAATCTATACATGACAGAAATAGATGAGATTTAAATCTATACATTACATCATAGGAAAAGAGTAGGGTGGTCAAATGACAAGGCTGGAAAAGAGACATGAAGATGCAGAGATAAGGGCAAAATCGCAAGGTTTAACCAATGGAAAAATCGCAAAAATGTTGCACGATTTATTTCATGTTTTTTTTTTTAATTTCTGCTAACAACTAATGTTGATATTAACGAAATACAACAGAAGAACCTGTGGCCTAGCTGTATGAGAATTTGGCTCCCTAACTTTCAATTCATTTTCTGCCAACAAATCTCTGTCAATAAAATCCACCATTACAAAAAACCGCCCACCGATACACCCCCAATAACAAGTAAGGCACAGGGATTTGATGGAGGAGAAAAAAAACATGCCAGGAGAATAAAATCACAGGGAAAATCCACCCCTAAAATAAAAACAAAATGCAGTCCTATGATGTGGCAGATTGCCAGATAGACACAAGAAATGATTGTCTCTTTAAGAGTGGAAAATCTCCTAATAAATACAAATGAAATGAGTCTTAAGAAGTGGCAATTCGCCAGGTAAACCCAAACAACGATTATGTATTTAAAAGTGGAAATTCACCCAGTAAATAAAAATGAATGCAGTCTTAAGAAGTGGCAAATTTCCTTCCAATAATTTAAATGCATAAGAAGGAAAAAAAAATCGGAGTCCCAACAAATGTAAGGGCCTCTCAACAAAAGGACAACGCAATCTCCAGTCGTCTTCAAATATTAAACAGCAGAGGTAAAAATGTAGAGAATATTGCTATCATTAAAAAAAACATGGATTTAAGTTGCAGGGAGGTATCGCAACGCAGTTTTAAGTTGTCCAACAATAAGTAAAAACAGAAAGTTAAATTCATCCAACATTATATAAAAACGTAGATTAAATGTATCCAACACTATTTAAAAACACTGAGTTAAATTGATCCAGCTACATATATAAATGCAAAGTTAAGTTCATCCAACATTATATAAAAAAAACGTCGATGTAAATGTATCCAGCAATATTTAAAAATGCAAAGTTAAATTGATCCAACAACATACATAAACGCAGAGTTAAATTTCCATCGTTGAGGGTGTTGAATTGCATAGAATACCAAACACAATTTTCATATGCCGAGAACGATTAATATGCAAAGGTGATATAACATGCAGAGATCGAGTCAATGCGGAGATCAATGCAGAGATAAGGAGGGGTAAACTATTGGGCAAACAAATCCTTCGCTCATCATCCACACACAAAAAAACAAGGAATTTGAATCTACAGGTCACTGTGCACCGAAGTGACGACCGTCGATTCAACTCCTGGACGACTACTCAGGCGTGGACTGACGAACTAGGGATGAGGATAAAAGGCTCAAATCTTCACAACAATCAACAAAACCAAAGGACAGGCACAACATGCAGGGATCGAAAACTAAGGGAATCAATCAACAACGAGCTTAAGGCTACAGGGAAATTAAGTTATTAGTTAAAATGCTAAGTCAACATTTCCTTACCCAATTAAAAATATAGAATTGAAAGTGTGAGGTATAATAAGAATCTACCATGCAGAAGCAAAGTAAGCGTACCATAGCCTGAGTCGTCTACTCTGAGTCGTTTTCCTGTGCGCTTCTTGTAGCTCCTTCCTGTTGACTGATGAGACTTCATCGGTACCTCCCAGCCAACACTAGGGGTACTCTTCTCCCCCCTTGGCCCCCCGAGCTGCAAAGGGGCCATGTACACTAACCAGAGAACAACTAGCTCCCAGATCGCCTCGCAAGGTCGAGCTACCACTCCTCACCGAGCTGGGTATCCCAACTCCGACAAGATAAGTCAATCAAGTCTAAATTTTTGTAGCGTAATGTTACACATAACAAAAGAGATCCATCATCATCCTCCTTCCTCCTTTATATAGAGTTTCTAAGTCATTTAATTTCCCAAAATCCCAATTAATTTATTGTTCAATAATTTAATTCATAAAAATTCTACCCATACATGTGTCACCCATCCCCTTTATTGCACCATAAAATAATTTAATTAATTAATTAATTACTCCTATTTCTCTCACCCACCTAAAAGCATTCCTAGAATCACTCTTAGGTGTCCCCATATTCCCTTACACAATTTAATGACCTACCCCCTTACTAATTCACTAGTTGAGTTCAATTTAGAAAGTTCTTAAATGTTAGATACCTTACTAAGTTAGTCTTTCTGCTTTTTCCTTGTGTTTCCCCTTTCCTTTTATGTTTCTCGCTTTTTCCTAGTTTCCTAATTCTTTTAAATTTCCCTCTTTCCCTTTTCATTTAAAACTCAAATTGGTAGGTGTAGAAAATTAACTTTTCCCCCTTTTCCTTTTTAATTAATAATTTTTTAATTAGCATATGTGATAAAACAATTGTTTCCCCTTTTTCCCCCTTTTTAAATTTATCCCCCAAAAGATTTTTATAAATTAATTGAATTACTTACTCCCTTCTCGTCACATGATAATGATGATTATCATTATTATTGATTTATTTTTATTTTTATTTTTATATAAAGAGATATATTTTTTTTATCACAAGTATCACTTAGACCTAGACTTTATTTTCCTAGGTTGGGCAACATTTTATTAGGGAAATTGTTTTAAATATTTCTTATCACATTATTCATCCTAAGGCCATCTAGGTTTATCCATTTATTAATAACAACGTGACTTTCCCTTCAAGACACACTAGTTCTCCAAGGGTGACACTCGCCTCATTCTGTTTCCATTGCGAGACGTGCCCATCAGGACACACTATGTGCTCCAAGGGTGCCACTCGCCTCTTGATTTACTTGGTAGACATAAAAAAAACCTGGAGTCAATACTCTGCCAGGTGATCTTGTGGGAGACTAAGGGCCTCTAAGGAATAAGGCCCTTGCCTTGTTGTACTCCCCTTAGAATCATCGTGAGTGATTGTTGCAGTCATCCCTCACAGAATCATGGTCTTCTCGAACTAGGTAGTCGTTAACCTATAGTTCGATCCATGACAGGAGTGCTAGTGGGATGTCACAGGGTTGTTGTCCACACCTCTCCCTCAACGTCTGTGGTAGTCATGTGTGACCCCTCTACTCCACATGTGAGGCTAGTCGGCAAGCTATTGTCGGCCTGCATCATCAACAAATCATGTTAGAAATAATATCCATAATCATATCATCTAATTAGATGCACAAACGTCATATATACAACAATCAAACCCCAATTGTCCACTCCCTGACTAGGTCTGGAGTCCAAGGGGTTTCATCTATGCCTCTGCATCTTCGAGGTCCAAAATCCTACACACTCAGAAACACCGAGTCAATATCACCTATCTATGTCAATATATAAAAATAACATGTCATCAATCCATAATGCCTCATAATCATAATCAAATTCCCAATAGTATAATAATCCAAATCACTTGCAAGCAAGTGTCCTCAAAGAATAAGTTCACTCAGTGAGCGTAAGAGCGGGATGTTACAATAAAATTGGGTCTCTGTAGATTGTTGCAGTATATTTCATTTGTTCAAAACATATGTTTAATAATAGATACATTATTGGAGGAAAAAATAACTCATTATCATTTCTTTCATGTTTAAGGAACATACTGTTAAACAATTGTCAAATTGACATATCGAATCTTAATAAAAAAAAATTGAAAAATAGTCATTAGAAAGCTAACAAAATTCTTCAAAAGTTTTGTTTTTACTGTAAAGTGAAATTCAAAAAAAAAAAATTACTTTTGTATGTCGGAAGTTGAAGAACTTGTGAAAATACAGTTTTTATTCTCATAACACAAGCAAAAGTGTTACCCATGTTCATGATTTTACCTAGATCTCATTATGATCATTGTGTTTATATTAAGAAACTAGAAAATATGAGGTATATTATCTTTGTATTATATGTAGATGATATGCTTATTGAAGTGTCTAATATGAAGAATATACAAGTTCTCAAAAGGAAATTAGCTAATTCATTTGTCATGAAGGATTTGAGTGTTGCAAAGGAAATCCTTGGTATGAGAATAACAAGAGACATGAGAAATTTCAAATTGACATTGTCTCATGGTGAGTACATAGAGAAGATCTTGGAGAGGTTTAAAATGTAGAACAAAAAACTAGTTAGTACACCTTTGGCCAGCCATTTAAAATTAACCAAAGAAATTTCAAGGGTACCTTATTCATAAACAATTGGAATCTTGATGTATTTGATGGTGTGCACAAGACTAGATAGTGCACATCAAATGGGAGTTGTGAGAAGGTATATGAAAAATCTAGGTAAAGAACATTGGGAGGTAGTAAAGTTGATTCTTAGGTATTGGAGAGGTACTACTACTCATTCATTATGTTTTGGCAGTTCAAACACTGTTATACAGGGATATGTTGATTTAGATATGGCAGGTGACAAAGATAGTAGGAGGAAGACCATAGGGTATGTTTTTACTATAGGTGGAACAATAATAAGTTGTATTCTGAAACTGAAAAAGGTTGTTTCATTTTAAACAATGGAATAAGAGTATGTTTCTACATAGGCTAGTAAAGATATGGTTTGGTTACAGAGGTTTATGGAGGCATTGGGAAAGAATCAAGAGAAAAATAAGTTGTACTATGATAGCTAGAGTTCCATTCATCTTGAAACTAACTGAACCTTCCATTCTAAGACTAAGCATATATGTCTTAGGTACCATTTCATAAGATACATTTTGGAATATGGACAATTGAAGTTTGAAAAGATACATACTAGACATAATCCTATAGACATGTTAACAAATATAGTGACCAAGGAGAAACTAAGTTCCTTCTCATTTTCAGTTGGCCTTCAAGAATGAAGGTGAATATGAGAAATTTTCCAGGTCGAACGTGGATCATAGTCTAATAGGTACAACATCAATGGAGTTGTTGTGACTAGTGTCGAAGTGGGAGATTTTTAGTTTTGAAGCCTGATTATCTTCTTGATTCATATGAAGGTATGCCTAGCCCCCTTTCATCGAGGGTTTGGGGGTGGATCCACTTAGGAAAATTTTGGGAAATTTTTATGTTTAAATTTAATTATGTTTAAATGCTTTGTGTAGGTAATTTTTATTACTATAAATTATTTACACCATGAGGTAGCCATATCATGGTGATTTTGAATACTATTAAACTTTTTTACTTTGTAGCTAATGAAAGAACCAAGATTAACTAAGGCATGAATGACTAAAGGGGATATAATACCACAAGTGGGAAAGGTTAGGGGGTCTAAGGGAATACTTGTCATATTAATCGTTTCACTATTGATCCTAGTCTATAGTCCAAATTTAGACATCATAGGAGTGGATGAACCATGTCCTAAATTTAAGCCATCACTTCCTACAATCTTGGAAAATTGTTCCCTATTTTCTTGGAACCAAATAAAATTTTCCTTAGAAATATTTTTATCCATACTTACTCATGAAAAGAGAGGAATTAGAATGGGTAGAGGGGGATAATTCTTGGAGAATATATAGAAGAGAAAACTTAAGTTTTTTCTTTCAAAAATAAGGATTCCAGAGTATGTGGTAGAACAACCATGAAAAAAAGTCATTAGAGAGTCAAGGAGAACCAGCTAGAACAAAGATAATTTATGTTGTATATAAGGGACATCATCGTGGAACTTTATATGCACACATTGAATAACATTGGAGGGAAGATACTTATAAGGGACTATTGAGAAGAGAAGGAATAATTCTTTGTGTTGTACGGAGAAGGCATTGTGGGTGCTAAAGAGATGATATATATTCAAAAAGCTCAACAATGAGACACTTGGTTAATAATATTATTTCTTGAGATAGAGAGAGTATCCTAAGTTTTTTGCATTGCATCTTCTCCCTAGTGGTATAATATGTTATCCAAGGGGTGTTTTCCATAGAAGAATACCCTCTATTGTGTGAAAACATTCTCTACCTCAATCACTTGCCTATTATGCTATATTAAAATAGGCAATTTTTTCATCTCTATTTGAAAATTCTTATGTATATTTTTTTTCAAGAATCTGTAGGGTTGCTTGATAAATAAACAAGTGTTTACATGTCCCTTTGAGGTTCTCTATATTTCCTATTTGATTCAATCAATAATATTTGTCAAGAGATTCATGTTAATACTTTTTCATGTTTTTCCCATGTGTTTTCAAGGAGAAATATGCATTAAATAAGAATATTGATATTTTTCTATACTTCCAATGTATTTTGAGGATAAATCTTTGGAAAATAATCAAATGAATATCTTTCTATATATCCTGCATGTGTCAATGATTAGACTCTATTCACTATTTTTTGTTATGATCTAATGCCTCAATAATGAGAGAACACCAATGAATACAATCCACTTCAAGGGGGAAACCTCCTTTCAAAATATATCCAATTTGGAAGACAAGATGAGATGAGAGAAGATGATTGCAAGTCTAGTTCTCCTTGGCATATGAATATATATATCTATATATATATATATATATATATGGGTGGATGATGGATCTGTGATTTTCTCACTACCACAGGCGCTCCCACTTTTCTCTCCCCCTTACCCATGCAACCCCCTTCACGGTTGGTCAGAGAATCCCTATCGATTAGCAGTTGAGTTCTTGAGCCTATGCCTTTTAGCCAGATTCTACTTCTCCTGATCGATGGTGACCTACAAGGAAGAGGTAGATTACACGTTGGACCCCTCTGAACCCCTCCATTGGTTTTCGCCAGGTGGCAGCCATCCTCTTAGTTCCACCAGGCACCTTTCGACAGTTGATGTGGCATCCGTTTGGGGAGAGTATTCATGCATCTCCTCCCCTTATTTCTCTTCCTCACAGACTTTGAAGTATTTTTTGACCTCTTCACTGTCTTCTTCGTTGCATCCCACATGCAGTTTCAATACAGGCGTTCCTTGCCTAGGGACAAAAATATCATCTGTTCTTCCCTCTCAGGGTCTTGTGGAATTTGTGACTGGTGTTGGGGTTTATTCACCACCAACTTCGGTGGGTTCACCTCTTCCTGCCTCTTTACCCTAGGATTCTCTGGTTGCTTCCATCCTAAGTTTCTTCCCTAAGATCCCACAGTTTTCTCCCTCCTGCCGGGAACCATACTTGGAAGATGTTGATGTGGCATCACCCCTTCAATGTGCACATATTGAAAACCTTGACCTCCTAAGATCCTTCTTTTTTCCCAACAGAGGAACAAGACTACTCACTAAATCAATCATTGGCGGTTTGTCGGAGGGTTTCATTTCCCCCTATCTTCCACCATCAAATCTCAATGGGTGGGATACTGTTTGAAATGGCGTTGTTGCTACTTCATAACCCCTCATTTTAGGTGAGCGCTATGACTCACACTCAATCAACAAACTCCAGAAGCGAAACAAGTGTATAGGGTCCCTATCAGACACTTCAAATATCATCTTGGGAGAAGACCTATCCATGGAAAAAGTGGTGGAAATGGCGGACAAATCAGTGGTGGGAAAGGTTTATGGATGTGTTAGCATCAGAAGTCACTCCTGGATTTCTTGCAGAAGTAGAGCCTGACACCCATCAGTTTAATGTCACGATTTTTTTATAAAGGGATGATCAAATGGAGATAAAGGCTCGAGGAGATATCACTCTAACTCAGGGACTGGGCCTAGCATGTATGGAACAAAGGAGGTCTTGATCTAACTTCAGCCAGTGGGTTCATTAAAAGGTGAGCAGGTGGAAGACTTAGTAAGAAAGGTGAACAAACAACTTTAGGCAACAGGCTTCCAGCGGTTTGTAGAGGAAAGACTCTGAATGCAAGATCCTCTTGGTTCAGGGTCTCAAGAAACTGAAAGGGGACTTGACTGGATCCTCCAATTCCAAGTCACATAGCATTGGGAAAATCACAAGGACTGATTAGAAACAACATAACTGCTACAGTGATCCAACCTACATCATCCTATAACAGCTACAACTCCACTGGATCCTCCAATTCTGAGCCGTTCTAACATAGTGCAAACAAAGGCGTGAAAGAAACTGACATTCATAAGGCAAGAAGTCTCAAGAGTTCATACATAACCAGAAAAATAGTGCTTCATTAAAAATTTACAACCGGGAGCTCTGCTCAACCATTGATCCTTTACAAAATGGAAAAAATGCCTACATATAGCCAAAACAAAACAACAACAGCAGAAACGAGAAGCTGCATTAAAAACTTTACGTCTGAATGTCTTCTGATAGTCTGTGCATGCAGACTCTGGATGATCGTTCACTTATGACAGACGCAATGGGACTCCTAACTGTCCAGTAGTGTTTTGATAGACGCAATATCCGTCAGGAAGGACTATCAGTCTGCTTGTACGCTTGGTCCTTTCCTGGCCTTCTATTTATGGAAGAAGACGACGTTCAACCACCTTCATGGCAATAA
>CBVK0100306080.1:0-15119 GCA_900067695.1 Picea abies | reverse complement strand
CCTGCTGCTCTTTGGCTTTCATAATCCTTTCATTATCAACTTTATGGCTTCGGAAATCCTTCTGCAAATTCGTAATGGTCTCATCCATATTCATATCTTCATTCCTTTCTTCTCCATGTCTATTGGCATTCGTTCCTTCCATGCCCAAATGGACATCCACCCCTCTGCTCTCCTCTTGTTGACTGTAATTCCCCTGTTCCTCTTCCATTCCTATGGAATCTGCACTGGTCTGATCTGATCAATTTGTTGTTACTTCTACAAAACATGCAGCCATTGAAACTAATCAGGCTAACAATTCAGCAATCCATGAGAATATGCACCAATTTGATTCAATATACACATCAACATTATCACTCCCGGTTTCCTAGTGTTATTACCACGACAATTCTAGATAATATCCAAGTCTCAAAAACACAGACGCGTAGTTCCTTCCAAGATACACTTGTGTAAGAAGGTGGTTTGTTGAAACCACTTTTACCAAGACGTGGTATCACATGTCTCAACATGTCAAATCCACCACTTGTGGAGCGGGGTGATGGCTTAGTTAGATCAACCTGCTTCACTCATTTGGTACTTCACATCCATGTGACATCAATTGAACACTTCCATGTAACGAACTGAAAAGATAATCATTCGAAATGGATTGGACGAGCATGGAAACCCAACGCTCTTGTACGTAATCCATCTGCACTTCATAAATGGAATTCTATAATTACCACTCCCCAAGTATGAAGATATCTACGTATCCATAACCGAAGTAATCCCTAACTACTCGACTTTCTTCTCTCTGTAAAAACACCTTTTGGTATTCACATCCTGAGATACATGGACAAGGATAAATCAAGTGAGACTGGTTATTCAAGCAACATGTTAGGATTTCCTGCGAATAAGGAAGAAAGGGTCCTTGTACACATTCTATCAACTAAGTCTCATACAGATCCGGCTACATACTCACGGTTGGAATTCAAGTTGAATCCCTCTATAAAAGATTTAGTCATCAACAGGCCAGCCGCTAAGAAGAAAAAGAGTAAGCAGCATAAGAAGGAGGAATCTAGGGCTGAAGTGGCCAAAAGTGTTGGAGAGAATCAACCAGTCTTGTTAGATTCTTCCTTAAAGGAGAAGATTGCTAAGTTGAAGTAAGTCTTCAACTAAGATAAGCATGTCTCAGAAAATTTTGAACAACCGGTAGCGGAGGTAAAGAGTACCAGAGATGATAGGCCTATTCTTTAAACAACCCTTTTCACAAAAGGCTAACTATTGTCATCACCCTTTTGTAATTTTGTGATTAATACGACTATATAAATATATAAATGGATTTTAGACTGTTTTATTACAATTTCTATCTGGTGATGTTATNNNTGATGTTATGAATCTTGTTTTCTTTTATAATAAGTTTTTCTTGTAATCTTATATTTTTATTTTCATCTGTCTAAATAAGAGGAAATTAAAACTCGGAATTCTTTTTAATTAATGCTTCGATGCGGTTATGTGTATTTTTTTTTCTTTTATTATTATGAAATTTAAACTTAGACTCATCGCCTTCCAAGAGACTTTACACACATTAAAATTTGACCTGTTCATTTATATTTATCGTGCATAGCAATATTACAAGGTAAAACGCTTTTCCGCACACCTAAATCTACTGTGCATTTCTTCTTCATCGTACCGACAACTCATGCACACTACTCTTGTGTTGTGCTCCAATATCCACTGTGCACAATTTTGGTACTGCGCATCGATATTCCACATGAATTTCGTCCTATGCATGCACCATGTCAAGTTTAACATATTCCATAGTGCCCAATTATATGCGCACACTACTAAATATACCGTCGTGAAACAACTTATACTCATACTTATGCGTGTACCAAAAAAACTCCTCTGTGTTAAGCAATAGTTGCGCACCCCATGTGCACATTACTATGTGTCTGCTCATCGCACAAGGCTAAATTTAGTGCATGCATCTGCGTGTAATGATATTCTATGTGGTGCCACAATTTACCGTGCATACTGGAACGCCAACGTTTTCCCGCGGGGTGCCAAAATTTACCATGCGCGCCAGCAAGCCAACCTTTTTCATGGATACTCCATGACTCCAATTTTTGGTCACATCGAAGTTACTCTTCTGTGAATATTCACTTCAACTGAACCTCTCTAGCCCATCCAATATCAGTTGTGAACTGAAGCTCTGATACCATTCTATAACATCCCCCCCGACCACCCGCAGGCCGAGGTACGCCACTCGAGAGAAACCACACATGCTCTGACACCAGTCGGTAACATTCCTAGCCTATACAAGCTGCACCATGCTACTCTAGGGAACTCTTTCATTCCCATACTGCGGAACATACAGTAACATACCCAGTAGTCAACTGAGCAATCCCACATAAATTTACTCTTTAAACTACATGTAACTAAGACATATACATACAGCACGCTCGAGAAATATTTACATATAAACATAAACAAACAATCACTTTCTATAACATACGACCTTTATACTGAAATAACAGTAACTAAAGATGTGCAGCATTTACAGGGAATTACCCAAAAACATACAGGCAATTATAATCACATATATTATAAACCGTAACATAGGCATGTAGATAACAAAGAAACATATCATTTTTATCATACAACTAGTACTTATCTTGGAAATATTGTTACCAAATTCATACAGACCGTCCACGAACCTCCCAACCATAGACTACACTGTTCATCACTCTCAACAGTGAGTCAACCCCAAGTTGGGACTGAACTCCACCCAGGGTAAAGGGTTCCTATCCAGGCTAAGGGGTAAAGGGTTCCTATCCAGGCTAAGGCTCATGGACAACAGGAAATACTTTGTCTCAGGTTCTCACTCAACTAACATCTTGCAGCCTCTCATTCCCCACATGTTTGTCCCACCCAAGGAAGTGTGCCCCTTCTCTTCTCAACAATCTCTCGGCTGCCCCACTTCCCTTCCAGGGATTCAACAAAAGGCTAGACCAAAAGTCTCAGAGCATTGTAGCTGTAGTCTAGCACCTTCAGGAATCAATCCCCAACAATTCTCTCGCTCAGAGAATTGCTCACGGGCCTGATAATCCGCTTCTTCAATCCTGCTCCAAGATAACTAGGTAGACCAATCGAAAAGGGATATGGGAACAGGCTCTGGAATAGTGAAATGGTTGTCTCAAGGATAATAGAATGCATGAGTGAAATGGTCATGGAATCATTGACTGGACAACTGAGTGTGGAAGAGAATCACTCTGAACTCTTCATGGAAGTCATTCTGCAAATAATGGTGGTCGGGTTGCTAGTAAGGTATCTGTGAGAAGTCACCAAATGATCTAAGTTCCCCCATGATATGAATGCATGTCCCCAACTTGACACTTTTCATATCAGAATTTACTTTGGTCAACTTGTCCCCAACTTTAGGACTTAGGATAAAATAATTATCCATATTTTGTGTTTTAGGAAATATTAATATAATATTCCCTTGACTTTTGGCCCTCCCTTTCCCTAAATGGTGAAGTTCAGTCCCCCATCTCTTTTATCATGGTCGGTCTTCACGTAGCGATGTATTTTATATTAATCATGAGTCATGTACAAAGTAGGCGCATTGGCCTTTCACATCTAGGTGTTCTAGCCTAATACCAAAACATAAGCATCCCAACTTATAATAATCGGCTCACAAACCTATAACACATATCATATACACGAGGCTCGTTGTCCTGTATACTACGCGCACCTTAGTTACTGCGTGCAGTATCCTAGAATGTATATATTACATTATTTTACTGCACAGTTCATGCATGCACTATGCCACATGATGTGCATTACCAAATGAGGTAAGAAAATCTCACCATCTTAAGTACATTTATATTATATTTACAATTGGGTTCAGCCGAGGGATATTATAGGTCCTAACTGTGGTTGTGTCTAAGGAAAATTTCTTTGTCTTTTGGTAGTTGTATAGGAACCTTTCTAGGTAATCTTTCAAACTTTCTTTGTCAGATTGCTGCATTTTAAATATGTCATTCCTAGCATCCCTAGGTCTATAGTAATCTTGATATTTCTAGAGGAAATTCTCCTTCATACCATCCCAAGATAAGATATTGTGTTATCCTAGGGTCATAAACCACCTTAATGTTGAGTCTTTTAGTGTGGCTAGAAATAGTTTTAGTTTTTGTGCATTATCAATGTAATTATAACTCCTACATAGTATATCAAATTCAAGAAAAAATGAATCAAGATCTTATGTTGACATACCATGGAAGTGAGGCAGTGAGGAAAATGGAATATTCTTCATAGCAACATCTCTCGCGATGTCTAATATTAGGAATCCAAATGTCTCTGTTTCATTAGATGCATTTCCTTCCTCTTTTGTCATATCTCTGAACAGGTTGTAGGGTGTTGGTGATGTCTTTCCACTAAGTGATGCTTCAACCACTGGGTTGTTTGTTATATCCAACTGTTCCAATACCTTGTCTATTTCCCCAATGGCAGATGGAGCTTCTTCTATCACTCCCTCTGTTTCTTTTCTATCTCCTTCTTCTGATGGGGTCGCCAGTGCTTCCCCTCTTGCTTGTTGTATTATTCTTTCAATCTAAACAATGGCTTCAGATTTAGTGCCTTTGTTTGTTGTTTCAATTGTTTTCTTTGAAATTTATCCTTTGAGAATTGTTCCTGCATGAATTTTAGCTGAATTAGTTGGAGGGGGGGGGGTTTCTTGTTGTTTGTTTTTCTAATTTTTCTAAAATTTTGGAAGAAATAAATCTACTTTTATTATCTCTATACCTACTCATAAAAAATAAAATCTAATACTAATGAAACACAAACTTTTAACTACTAAAAGTAAGAGGACAACCTGACTTTGGAGCAACCCCACTAAAGTGGATATAGAGGTTCTTACCTCTCGTCTTACCGTCTTTTCTCCACCCTCAGATTTTCCTTAAATACAATCCAAACTCATCAAACCATTCAAACTCAAAATGATATGTATTACTGTTTACAACTCCCCAGCAATGACTCAAAAATGTTGGTGTATATATGTGCTTAGTATATTACACTCATTTATATGTCAATCCAAGATTTGTAATCAAAAGAGTTGTTACACTATATGTGTCAAAAATAGGTAACATATCTATGTCTGTTGTATCTAGCTCAATCAGGAAATAATTAATAACATAACACTCTGTTTCTATAATATATGAATGCTTCACACAACTTTAAACTCAGAAGATAAAAAATAAAACAAAACTCTCAAACAAACACTCAATTGAAAATGCTCTTTCTTAGATGACAAGTCTGTTCATTACAAGCTCATGAAATGGAGATATGAACTTAGATCTTGCTTCTTGCAGCAATTGAAACAGTAATCAACAATCCACTTTACTCACTCTTAGAAAGAAATCAATCATAACTCTATTAATTCCATTGAAACCCTCTTTAATACAAGAAACAATCAATATGATTAAAAGACTTCATTATATGGAGCATGAAGGTGAGACATGAAGTCTTGTGGTTCCTATGCCTACTAAGAACACCACAATTATCAATTCAAAACAATAACATTTGCTAGCTTAACAATCCCACACATCTATCATACTCTTATCAATTAAATGTAAATATCCAGAGATGAAAATGAAATTATCTACTCTTGTTCAATGTATAACCATTTACTCACACTGATTCAAAATCAAATAAATATGGATTGTACTTAAAATGCATTTAACATCATCTACAATACACAACTATTAATTATTCACACTCACACAATTGAATTACAACACAAATACATGTACAAGGAGGTTTACCTTGGTTGGAGCGGTGGGCCCTTTCTGAAGCAACAAGGTACCTCTAAAGAAATTGTAGACTAAAACACTTTACTAATGCTCATGAATTGCACAAAAGATCATTTGTATTCCTTCAATCGATCGAGTAAATAAGAAGTTTAATATTCAATTTACCAGCATAAAAATATACATTATCTAACTAATACTTCCTATCATCTACACAACATCCCTTATAAAGAAGGTGAGTTGTTATTACCAAGATCTAAATATAATTATCAGATGGTTTTAAAATATTACAATTGGTAAGTCATATTCAATATCTAGGGATGGACTTCATCCTCATGACACAAAGTGCATGAGAGATGAAGTCTATCATGATCTCAAAAACTACCTCAAGAGGCTTCTATCCAACTAACTTCTTGGAATCACCACCAGCATACTCGTTAAACATGTAAATCATGTAGACAGGGGTTTAGTATTGGATGAACACAGTCATAACTATGGGTACCAGACCAACGCAAAGGTAGTACTGGAATAGGTGCGAGGTTGTTGGTACCAGATGAGGCACTGAGCTGGTGGTACCGGATGAGGCACTGAGTTGGTGGTATAGGATGAAACATTGTGTTGGTACCAGAATAAATGATGAGCGGGTAGTACCAGAAGAACTATTGTGTTGGCACCAGAATAGGCATTGAACGAGTAGTACTGGAAGTAGTGTTGTAGAGTATCGGATGGAATATATGGAATAATAGAGTATAGGATCCTACGGAGTACCAGATCAAGCGATTGTTGCAGTACCAGATGGATCTTCTTAAGAGTCAAAGTAGTTAGGAGCATAAATAAAAAACTATTTAATCCAATTTAATCAATAAAATCAAACAAATCATGCTTTAACATAAATTTAATCCAATTTAATCAATAAAATCAAACAAATCATGCTTTAACATAAGTTACCTCTCTATGCACATGGACAAGATCACAAAGTAGGTTTGTGGATGGAATGGTCAATTATATATACATAGCATAGGTAAAATAGACTCAGATAGAGAATAATATAGGATACTAGAAGTGTCAAAATGGAGACTCAACAATGTGCTACAAATATTTGACACCCTTTTCTGTAACTTTTCTTTAGCTGCAATGCTGAAATTTCTCTGTCAGTTACTGCCCTAGGAATTCCCTGAACTTTCCTTAGGTTCCCATCCTCATCCCAACAAGTAAATTCCTTATTCTAACAATCTACGATATCATGGTGTTCTTCCAATGAATCCATACCAATTAAACAATCATATGAACCTAAAGGTAATATTTTCAAACCTGCCCTAGCGCTCAGTTCATTTATGTCCATTGGATATGCCTTAACCATCTCATAAATTTTTCTTTTAGCTCTGGTAGCCAGCTGCACCAACCAATATTTTCCAAGATTGCTTCTTGAAAATTTCAATCTTTCCACCATATTAGGATACATATAACTATGACTAGCTCATGAATCAATTAAAATAACAATGGTTTGGTTGTTGATCTTACCTTCTACTTCAATCACATGTGATTGAAACTTAGCTTTCTTCTTGTCCAGGGATACATAGATCCTAGGTACATTTCTTCCCATGTCCTCCGCTATATCAACTTGTTGTACATTGTGAAAATACCTCACTTTACCACCTCTATGAGGAAAATATCTAAACATATGATCTCCCCCAGAACCCCGACATTTAATAGGTGGCTTCCTTGGTCTTTTCCCCTCTATCTCAATCATTCTAGGTTCTCTATACGTTGGATGTCCCTGAGGATTATTTCTAAAGAATGGTGGTTTAGTCCCCTTCTTCCTCTATTCCATCTTTTTTTTCTTCTTGTCTTCCAAATCTTTTTAGAAAAAATTTCTTTCTTTATGTTGATCATAAAGAAATTTAGCTCGCCTTATGGTCTCCTCCAATGTTTTGGGATCATCATATTGTATATTATCACTGATGAATGATGGAATCCCACCCAAATACCTCTGGATATTAAATAGCTCATCCTTGATGAAAGAAACATACTTTCACAGTTCTAAAAATTGTCTTTCATATTCATCTATGGTCATGCTCCCAAGCTTGAGTTTGAATAACTCCTTCATTTCCTTGTCATAGTATCTCTTAGTCAAGTATTTTGTTTGAAAATAATTCTTGAATTCATTCCAAGTAACATTTTTCTCATTAATGTGTTGCACCTGCACAAATTGGTTCCACCACATGGATGCCTTTCCCTTGAGCTGATAGATCAAAATTCTTTCCTCTGTGTGTGAAGACTAATTATGCAATTGAAAATACTTTCTCATGCCTAGCAACCATGTCTCTGCATCCTCATCCTTCTTGTTTTCACCATTAAAAGTAGGAGGATTGATTTTTTTTCATTTCTCCTTGTATCCCATCCACCCCAGACCTTCTCTTATGCTTTCTGACAGGGGATGGACTTGAGATAATATGTGCTCTCCTAGTGGAATGCCCTGGGGAGTGATGGTGACTTCTTCAAACAATTCTTTCTCTCCTCCTGTCATGAAGCAACCTGTGACTTCCTGATTTTCTTGATACATTATTCTTATCCATATTCTTTTCTATTATGTCCAAGTTATGCATATTAACTTTATTTTGAAGTCGTTCTTCTTCTCCTTGGATTTCATAAGCCTCTCATTATCAAATTTATAACTTTGTACATCCTTCTACAAAATTTTAATGGTCTCCACCAAGTTTATGCTTTCTTCCTTTCCTTCTCCATGACCATTTGAGTTTGTACCTTCATTACCCATATTGACATACATACCTTTGATCTCATCATCCTAGATGTGAGCCCCATGTGTATCTTCCATGACTTTGAACTCTGTGTTGATCCTGTTATCATCTAATTGTTGTTAACTCTACAAAATGTGCATCCAACAGAACCTGGTAGGATAATTGATTTATCAATTGCATTAAATTATGAATTATGATTTAGTATTGCATCAGAATTCTTTCTTCTTATTTCCCAAGAAAAAGATTGTCCATATCAATTTCTGGGTGAAAATTTGTATTCTATTGTTCAAGACCTTTCCAACACCTATTTCCATTCTCAATTCTAAGTCTTGAGCCGAAAGTTATGGTTATTTGAAAATTCATCCTTTCTGTGAGGGAAAAAATTGTACACATGATCTTTCAGAGTTGAATTAGCTCTTGGTCCCATGTTTAATCCTCTCTTAAGGTTCATAGGCCCTTTTGATTTTCCTTCAAAAGTAGGTTTTTACAATTCATAAATATGCAGGATCCTTCTCTAAGCTCCTTCTCTATATTAAAATCAATTTTCGAGCACTATCCTCCTTACTTCGGCTCAAAACTCATGTGACCATGGGCTAGAACTAGGCACTTACCAAAATGGTTCTTATCTAGAACTTTGGGGCTCCGATGATTCACAACTTTGGGCTTCAGAATATTTCTCAACATAACACAACACTTCAAATGAACGTCAAAGTGGCGAACTCTCCGAATGGTTCTTCTCCAGAGCTTCGGGACTCTAGTGCTCTGAAGCTTCAGGATTTGGAGGATTTTGCAACACAACACAGCATTTCTCAGAACGACAAAGTGGAAAACTTCCTGAACGGTGCTTCTCCAGAGCTTCGAGACTCCTGTGCTCTAAAGCTTTGGGATTCAAAGGATTTCCCAACACAACATTTTCCCCAAATGCCAAACTGGAGAAATCTTGGACTGGAACTTCGGTGCTTCGGAGCTTCGGTCTTGGAGAGTTCTAACCATGCAACAACACTAATCACCTGAACGCCAAACTGGCAAACTACTCCAATGCTCTCTAGCTTTGGAGCTTCGGGCTTCAAAATATTTTACAACACCATACCATAAATCACTCAAACGCCGAATTTGTGAATTCCCAGAGGATCACAGATCAACGGTCCACACTCTTCATCAAGATATATGGTCAAAATGAGCTTCGGGACTTTGGGCTTCAGGAGTTATGCGACTCCAATGTGCACTACCTCCCAAGTTTATGAATGTCGAATTTGAGATTGGAAACTCTTTCTCCTCCTGCAACCGATGACTGAGATCTCCTCTGAAACTTTGGACTTCAAGAGTTCTCTCTTCTGATCACCACCAAACCCTTGAACTATTGAACATCGAATCGACAAAGGACAGATATACACAATTAATGCTCACCCATCAACGAATGTCTGGGATTGACTCTAGGCTTTGGGGCTTCAGGTCTTAGCACACCCAAACCCTTTTTAACAAGGATCCTCCAGATCTCTAAACTTCTGGCCACTTCCTAATCTATTGACACACGTCCCCAATGACGAATGGTCAAGATCTTCTCCATAGTTTGGGACTTCGAGGATATTTACTCCCTTCCAACAAACAACAAAAATATTTCGGTGCAGTTAAATCCAAAGGATTTTGGTGCTTAATGACCACACACCTTCTCCAAATCCGAAAATTGTGAGAGATTTGTCTTCTCTCAATCAGATCCAACAACCCACATCTAATCTTGCGGCACAAATCAATGGTTGATGTGGTTTCCTTCCTTCACTGGCTTTCTCGAACTGCTACACCTCTTGAGCTTTGGAATACATTCCAAGTGTTCTCTCAGTTCCTTCCTGGCACCGAGGGATGCACTATAACTTCAAAACTCTGTGAAATTTCACTTCAATTTCAACTTGCTCGGCCCTTCTAGGATAAGTGTTGAAAAATGGAGCTCTGATACCATATTGTAACATCCACGACCACCCCATTGTTGGGATATCCCACATGAAATTAAATTCAAATTGTATACAATATTTAAAGCATACAAAATTCTATGCAAATACATAGTTTTATACAAAAATATAATGGTAAAATACACATGCAACACATACAAGAAAAACCTATAAAAAAAATGCATAAATAACATTACAACATGGAATTTAACACATAATTGACACTTATCTTTGATAGAAATAAAACCATCTACGTGTAGACCTTCCACAGTCCTCCTAGCCTTAGAACATGCCACTCATAGTCTCAACAATGAGTCACCCCCGAGATGGTACTAAACTCCACCAAAGAAAAGGAATTCTTAACCAGGCTAATGTATCTTAAACAACAAGAAAAATGCTCTCATAGGTGCCAACTAAATATGATAGCCTACATTCCCTCATTCCCCACATACATATCCTGCCCCAGGAAATGTTCCCCTTCTCTGATAAATAGTCCTTCGACTGCCCCATTTCCTTTATGAGGCTTAAGCAATAGACCAGATAAGAAGTCTCATAGTCCTGTGGCTTCAGTTTGGAAACATTGGGAAAGAAATTCCCAACATTTTTCTCACCCAGAGAGAGTTTCTCATGAGCCTGACAACCCATATCTTTAGTATCCCATCGACTTGAAAACCTTCTTCTTCAATCCAAGTCTTCAGTTCATCAAGTACAAGAACATGTACCAGATTCATATTAGCTCAAGTAAGGTACATGATTTGTACTGGCTCTGGTAAGGTACATGATTTGTACTAGCTTAGGTAAGGTATAGGTGTGCTTCTCCTAGGAAAGAGGTACGATGGACCAGCTGAAATATGTGATCTTGAGAATGGAGGATTGATGGAATGGATTTCCATCAGATGGAATGAATGGAAAAATATTCGAAAATGCACTAAGTCCAAGCTCTTTGTATGCATGTGCCCAACTTGACACTTTTCAGGTTGAGAACTACTTTGGCCCACTTGTCCCCATCCTTAGAACTTAGGATAAAATTAATTATCCATAATTTGTACTTTAAGGAATATTAATATAATATTCCTCTTTAGCTTAATCTCCCTAGCTTAGTCCCTTAGCCTTAACATATAGCCCCCCTTCCCTAACTAGTGGATTTTAGTCCCCCTTACTCTTTTACCTGGTTGGTCTGCACGTAGTGATGTATTTTTAATTAATATTTGCATGTGAATACATTTACATTTACATCATAGATATACTTGTTCTTTCTTCATCCTATCTCACCAGCCTATGTATATTTTCATTTATATTTACAGTTGGGGTTCAACCTATGGGTATTACACCCCATGTGTGTAGAGTGATCTAGCTATATAATTCCATGGTCATCTCACCTTTATCATGTAATAATATATTGATCGAGATGTTAAGTGACTTGATGTAGCTCACTCTGGGTCCCTTCAAGAAATCCTTCTCTGTAGCATTATATGACTTCGTTGTATCTATTGTAAACTTAGTAATAAACCCTGCGGTAATGCTATCTAACCAGAAATCCACTATGTGCATGAATTTTTTATTGACTCTTTCCAATCATGTAATATTTTCAATAGTTCACTCTACTGGAATGCTCTAATTAGTCAGATGGGTATCTTTCAACCTTAGTATCCACTCTTGTAATAATTCTGGAAAATAACACAAATATGATTCATGAAAATCAGTAAACACGTACCTCTGTAGATATTAGTACAGTGTGTACCTGGAACCCTTATTATCTTTCTGCACAAACTCTAACTTCTTTGTCTCTGAACATCTTTAAATCTCTTGCTTCATAGGATTCCATGGCCTGAACATCCGTTTCTACCACTACATCTTCTTCACCAAACCCTTTCTAGGATATCCTTCTAAGTTCTAGCCAAAACCAGAACCATTTTTTGGATGTATGGGTTGACCCAGGTTCTACCTTAGTTCTCCACCAAAACCTTTTTCACCATTGGCCCTTTTGGTAAAACAGAAGGCTACACCATGCACATAGTGCACATCGAAATCTCACTCGAGATGGCTTATGGGTGACTACAGGATGAATATGTCTGCATTCATGGAAGGGATTGGGGATTTTATTTTTACTACTGATCTACTTTAACATTCATGCTACCATAACATTCATCATATCTACTACTTTATTCATTCAACATTGTCCATTTTGCATACTCATTTCAGTGTTCATTGCAACTAAACCTTAACACATGCATTTATCTAACCACTCATTTATAATTATAAAAACAACAAAAACCATTCAGATACATTGCGACACATGATTTTACCATGTTTCACCCCCCTTGGGCTACGTCCACAAAGATATTTTGATTTATTCAATGTTCATCAAAATAGTGATATACACATTACATCATATGGTTTGAGAATAGTACATGTGAGGCTGACCAACGTCTCACCAAGATCCACAGCTTGAGACGTGACCCTCAATTATACTCCATAGTTCTCCACTAGGTCCTCAGCTATACAAAAAACCAATGACCATCTCAAAGACTCAAGAATAAAGAACATTCTTCAAAAGTAAGTTCGTCTCTCTCAAAAGGGACACCAAAATATAAGATACATTAATTTACCCCGTACATCTTCTATTTATACTACCAAAATGGGTAAAAAACACTTACATTGAAATAATCCCTAACCATAAGTGGACTCCACTTTCCCACATTCTAGCTATCTTATGCACGGTTGGTCTTCATCCTTGCTTTGACTTCCTTTTTTCTCGATGCGTAGCATCTTTTTCCTGTTGTCACGTTGGTCTTCCTTTTTTTCCCAGCGTGCGTTGTTCCCTTTGGCCCATTCTACACTTAACTCCCAAAAATTCATACTCCAACCTCTCTCTCATCAACCTTTCATACACACAAAACCATCTCATCTATGCCAAAGTACTCGAGCTATACCCATCACAAATCATCCTGACAAACCACTGGAATTCTAACCACAGAGTTGTAAATCTACCACACAACATACTATTGTGATCTGGGCTCTCCACCAATCTAAAAAAAATCCCAATCTTCCACACCATTGAGTTTCAATATCCCAAAACTCCTCATATGGAGGTTCTACTCCATGTCTCAACCAGATACCATATAATCTGTTTCCACTTGTAACTATCACTTATGACCTATGAGCTATCACCTATGACCTTCCTAGAACAAGAAGAAGAACAACACTCTTCTAGTGTTGCATACAAATATGTGTCTCAAGATGATCCTCTTCTCTTCAAATCCCAAGCTCTAAAACCATTGTGATTTTCACATGCAACTCTATGTGACTAATTTCATATCTGAAAATTGCTTCCTAGTGATCTAATAGTAAACTCTAGTTGTTATCATTGAACAAATTTACACTAAAGTTATTGATTGAAAACATATGCAGTAGAAACAAAAATATCATAGATGAATCATTAATACACATGAGACAAAATTTTAGTTCTGTAATATTGTTATCATAAAAAATATCAAGGGAAAATCTAGCCCTCAGATCCAATACAATATCACCAAAATATGAGGACAAACTTGTCCTCCAAATTCTCAAAAATGAGAAAAACCTTTTTCTCCAATGATTATACAAATCAGAAAAGAAAACCTCAACAATATATGGAAAACTCCTCTGCACACGAATCTGTTGTAGACCACTTGTATGGCTTGCTAACGCCACCTGTCAGCGTTTATGGATCTGTACCTACCAATAAACTTCAGATACACAATTCACAAACTAACAACCTATGTACATATGCTATTTGACCTTCTGCAAACCACATATACCCTATATGTGATTTTTCCATATAAAACCAACATATACACACACTATGTCCTCCTGCAAATTGTGTATGGTATGACAAATTCATTCCACACTTGTGACCTTCTTCACTTCTCTCTCTTGGGACAGATTCACCACCTTGCAGACTTCCCCTTTGTTGAGATTACCAATCCTCCTAGCACAAGTGTAGACTCAATAATGTTAGCTCCATCATGTCTCCACTCTCTTTACATGATATAAAATTTCACAATGACTTCTCTTCTTTATATACAATCCTTAGGCATCACCATAGAATCCCTTCCTCAAGTCAACATCAAATTAAGATTTCCTTGTGGGTGTGAATCCCCAACACAAGCCCAAAAATCCCATCACCAAACCCATGAATTCAACACTCAAATCAAAGGGGGATTTCACCAAACTGAAAGTGTGATGTAGTTACCATGGTGATTCCCACATTCCCAACACCTAGGTTCATGTGAGAATACCTGTTTGAAGTTACAAAAATTAGCAAGAAAAAATATGGATTATGGTTGGCACGGTTGTTGGAGAATAAAAAGATTTCATAATTTTATTTTCTGAATATTATGATGTAAATTTGTGTATGTATTTTGGTATTGTGATATGCACTGAGGATGGTGTACAAATTGCATGGGAAGGGAAATGTAACATGCCCACTATAATCCCCATTTTAATTAATGCACAATGTAGATAGGAATGTGGCTATGACCAAGTGATGTAATACGTGAATTGTGTTTTATAATTTTAATAAATATAATGTGATACCAAATTGATCTGAAAATGGAATGTACTTGTTTAAGGGTACAAGGTATCCATTTTCC
>CBVK0100306079.1:0-15120 GCA_900067695.1 Picea abies | reverse complement strand
TTTCAAATTAAACTATTTTTTTATCTCCTTTTATATTTATGTCGTCATAAATTTTTATCTTCCACTATTCTGAATGCCAAGAAATTGTATTTATTTAATTTGAATATAATTTTTTTTTTCCTGCCACATATACAAACAAAATACACAAAAATTTTCAACATAGAAAAATAGATTATATACTTTCAAAAAATAAATGGGACTCTATAGGCCACGTGTCATTTATTGCATGTATACCACTTGTACTTGATGTTGCTTGCCACATCTTCGCCGCAGTTTCCATCTACCTCTACAACTTTTTCCCATCCTTGTGCATTTATTCCCAATTCAACCCTACAGGGACTACGCTGCCACATAACACTTGTTTACATAATGAACATGCTTACGTAGTAATAATTATGAGGAAAGATCAACACACTTTTCCAACCTAACATGCAAAATATAATACAATTAAAATGATAATCAATTTGTTTATAATGTGCTATGTTTACATTTAAGGTAAAAAAAAACATTATTTTATAAAAAAATGTAAATAAACATATAATTATGAGGAAGGATCAACATACTTTTCCAACCTAACATGTAAAATAGAATAAAATTAAAATGATAATCAATTTGTTTGGAATGTGCTATGTTTACATTTAAGGTGAAAAAAAACACTATTTTATAAAAAAATGTAAATAAACATATAATTATGAGGAAGGATTAACATACTTTTCCAACATAAAATTAAAATGATAATCAATTTGTTTGGAATGTGCTATGTTTACATTTAAGGTAAAAAACAACATTATTTTATAAAAAAATGTAAATAAACATAATAAATTTGTTTACATAATCAACATATAAATACCCTATATGCATTTTTTTTTCAATGAGTTTAATTTTTCCATTCATATAAAGGTTTTCCAAAATATATTATGTTATGTATTTTGCAATTTCACATGCTTCTGAAGATTTGCACAAGTGTTAAGAATACATTGTTCAAACACATACCATTCTAACATTCTTACAAATACTTATGCTGAACTTGTATATACATTCTCTATTTCAGAGTTGTTTCTCATATTTCCATAACAAGGTGTTGATTCTTTTACCTTATTCTTTTGCATGAGCCTTTTTTTCCCCATACCCCTTCTATAAAAATTCCTTGCCTGTGCAAATGCGGGAGGAAATTTTATTTGTCAACATCCCAATCCTCCCACACCCACATCTCACAAAAGGACATGGATTCAGAGGTAGAGAAAACTTGTCGCAAACTTATTTGTCGTCCCAATCCTCCCAGACCCACACCCTTTATGGTTATCACCACATCCTGCATCCCACATTTTGGGACTTAGTATATTTTCCCAACACCTTTGAGTCTCATGTAGAGGGATAACACTTGACCCTTCCTCCCGCACCCATCTTTCTTGCCTCATCCTACATTCTACGTTAGTACACATGTGTCCCACATCCCACATTCCACATAGAGCATGATTTATATTTTCAAGGTAATCATAGAACATTTATCATGCATCTTTCACACAATGAGAACAACTATTTTTAAATAATGAGGATCAATTTTCACACATTTCCCCCCAAGTATTTTTAATGCAAACGACAATTACCATTTATGAAGGACATGTAGTGAATGCACAAGGGAAAAGTTTGAATAGTGGGATTGACCCCTAATTAATTATTAGTCGGGTTCCTATCAGATGGAAAATCTAATTTATACACGTAATTGTTACACATTATTTTTGTCAAACCTATGAACATGGATGATGTGCACCTACCCTTTTTCATTCGAAGGATTATTTCCTTAATCCCTGAAGAAGATGGAAGAAAACCTTTCCTAGAGAGATGAAACTATGCAAATTTCCTTTGAAAACCCTATTTGTGAAAGTGTCGCATGTTGCACCATTGCAGCATGCGACACACTTAAGGGTCGCAAGTTGCACCACTACAGACTGTGACAGTTTCACATGTTACTCGTTCATAGGGTGCGACACTGTTCGTATGAAGGAAAAAAGAAGAAATTCAAAAAGTTTCTAGAATAGAAGTTTCGAGGATGAGGTGTCTTCCGATTAGTTTGGATCTTACCTGTATTCCTGATTTGGTGAGATCTTAACCTCTCATCCTAACCTTCTCATCTCTTCCTTTTCAAATCTATAAAAGGAAGCATCTCTCATGAATAAAGGTAATCATGAATAGTGGTCAATAATGGCTTTAGCTTCTGCTTTGTTAAGGTGATTTTTGACCTGGATGGGCTCGTATCAAACCTATGGTGTCATAACTCATAGAAGCAAAGGGTGTGTGTTGGAGAAAGGAATAATTGGGAGGGAATTAACAACATAAAGGCTCTGGTTTTAATCTCTTCCATTATTATTAATACAAAAATATATGTTCTTTCCCACAAATGCTATCCATTTTAGGTTATCTCTGTTGCATTTCTCCTTGATCACTTGCATAGGTTTTATTAAATTATACTTCTTTTTTTTTCGCTCTTGTTGGATTGTGTTTTCTTACAGGTTATTACCCACAAGTCTTAAGACAGATATGAAAACTACAACTAGCAAGGACAACCGTCGATTAAAAGGTGCGAGCTCTTACTATCTAGTATTTTTATTACATAAACCTAGGGAAAGTTATATGTTCTGCCCTGTTTTGTTATGGTCTTAGTGTCCAAGTCTAGGGAGATCAGTTCGTGTCCACATAGAATGATTTTTTCCGACAACAAAATTGGTGACTCCACTGGGGAACAATCTTTTGATTTTGTTCTCCTGGTTTTTCTTTGACCTTTACCTTGTTTTTGCTTGAGTTTCACCCCCCGAGTCACTAGGTGATCCATCTTGACTCTCAGACTTGAGACTTACTAGGATTATTGGAAGAACTCTTTGTTTTTCATTTTCCATGATTGTGTCACACTTTCCTTTGAGAGACAGTGCAACACTGTCACACTGTGCTGGTCTATACCCTGCAACACTAGAGATTGTCACACTACTCTGCATTACAAACCGCGACAGTCTTGTAGAAACAAATAATCTTGGTTCTCTCTCTTCCGATCTCAGATTTGGTTTTGGCCTAGTTTTTTGGTTTTCTTATGGAGTCTTAATCTTGATCCTTGCAGTCTTAAGTTTGCCTTTTGGCCATTTTTTCTGTCATTTTTGAGATTTTTATCAAAAATTTCATGATTGCTTTATTTGTTTTTAATATTTTTGCTTACTTCTGAAAGGGTTATAATCTCTTAGCTCTGTCTTTGAGTGTCTTTCGGTCTGGCTCTTGATTGTCTTTCTCAAATCCCTTTCATTATGGATTGTATAGTGAATGATACTTTCTTCTTTTTATTGAATAATTCGCTTTAAAATATATTGCTTGGATTTATTTTGTTTTTAAAGAGACTTGTTGCTATATTGATGTATTTAGCTCTATCTTTGAAATCAAAAGTTTCAATTCTTGCATTTCTTTAGTTGGTGGGAATTTTTAGTTGCTTTGGGAAGGAACATTTTGGATAGTGAACGTCTTGGTTTAATGAATTTGGGACATTGTGCATCTGGGAATATAAAAAGTTTTCTCCTTCTCGTAATATATCTTTAATCGAAGTGAAACATTGCATTTTCATTTATTTGCATGGTTTAAAGTTGGTCAAAACATCATCTTGTCCACGCCATTTTCCTTGTGAGTAAACAACAACCATAAAATAACGCTAATTAAAGTTTATCTAGAAATTTTTCTTTCTAGGGATCTACAAACCAACATTAACTTAAGTGTAGAGCTTTGGAATAGTTGGTGAGGACAACTCTCCAAAAATATGAAATAAACGTAGCATCTTGAGTTAGGGAGAGAAATCCATTTCCCGCATCACTTTCTTGAGAAGCCCTTCTCACACAAGGCTCAAATATGAGGTCACATTGGGGCCAATGTAGTAACTAACCCTGCTTCATTGGTCTTGGTGGAGTGGTCTGTACGTATTACAAATGGTGTCTAAAGACACTTGGGGATCACACCTCTGTGGGAGGTACCTCTCAAGGAGATTTTAGGTTACAATCATGCCCTTGTGTGTATATCAAATTGTTGAATGTTTCCCTAGGAAATGTTGTTGTAAGTGGTAACCATAGTGAAAATAATCTTTAGGGCTCATACACAAGGTAACAACGAAGGGGAAAATATTTGATGTACCTAGAATAGACGTTGGTCAAACTCACTTGGGATCCTTGGAGGGTAACCCACAGTTATACCATGAGGGAATTTGCACCAGGGTGTATGTCCTTTAAGCATGTCACCAACATAATTGATCCACCCGCTCTATCTGATCCCTTATTATTTTGATCTCGTGACATTGGATTTCATCACCAACTAGTGCATTCACCATGAGAAGGTTTTTTTTTGTTTTTTCCTCCTATATTTTTTTAGCTTCTCTTTTTTGTTTTCCCTTGCAAAACTTAGGTTGGGTCTGTATATATGGCATCGATTCTTGGAATGATCAACCAAGGGACCCATTCTCCTAGGGAACCTTTTGTTTTTCCTTCTTATGGACACATTGGTCCTCCTTTAATTGCCACTTTGAGTCTTTCAGGTTTCACTATTGGGTTGCCAGTATGGTTGTTTTCCACTTTGGTGATCCCGAATGCACTGAGTGCTTCGGATGCAAGCACTCCACCCCAAGAACATCAACCTCATGTTGACCCTTCACCTTTTATGCCCATCATGTATTCTTCTCTTTCTTCCTCTTCACCTAGTGAAAGCTCTGAAGCTAGTAACCAGGTGGATATGAAGAAGAAGAAAAGGAAGATTGAGAAGAAGAAAAATAAGTAAGGGGCCAAGCTTCCAACCGTTGCGCGTCATGTTGGAAATAAAAAACCAACTACTATTTGTCATGATAAGAGTGTTGATGATGTCATTAAGACTATCTAGAAAACTTGTAAGCCCAAATTACCTTGCAGGCTTTGTAAGGGTGACCATCTTCTTAAATATTGCCTTGGTCTTCCCAAGGTCTTAGAAGTGTGGTCTGTGAGTTCCCATTAACCCACATCGCCAGCCTTTGGACATCATGCTAATGACAACCCATAAAATAGTCATGGTACTTTTGGGGGAAATAAAAGTAGAGTCAAATTTCCTTGTAGGCTATGTGAAGGATGTCATCAAACTCACCTTTTCCCTCATATGGATAAAGCCTAGAAATTGTTGGAAGAGATTAATGTTGTCTAACAACAACTTCCAACTAGTTATAATAATTTTTCTACCAACTCATCATTAGTTTATCAAGTAGTCGATCTGATCCCATCATCGATCAATCCCACTCTTCCCTTGAAGATTGAAGTCAAAGTGGTCGATATAGTTTCATCATCCCACTCTTCCCTTGAAGAGTGAAGTTCAAGTGGTCAATCCAACTCTATTATCAGATGATCGCACTCTTCCCTTGAAGAGTGAAGTGGATACTGCTGATATTTATCTCATCTCTTCAGATTCTTCTGGACTAGGGGGAATTTCACCCATTCCCATGGAACCCCCTCCAAGTACTGAGATCATTTCCTTTGATTGGAATAGACTGAAAAAACCTCTCCTTCCTTCCTACCCGAATTTTTAAATCATTGTGTAGGTTTTCAAAATAAACATGTCACACTATAGTAGACGAAGGTGCTTCTATTAGTATTTTATCTTCAACCTTTTGGCAAGCTCTAGGTTCCCATCAGCTTGTGCCCGTTAACCAAATTTTTTTAGATTTTGATAGAATATCTAGTGAATCTTTAGGGATCCTTCCTTAGTTACCTATTACCTTAGGAGGGAAAAATGTCCATATTGATGTGATGATAGTCCAAGGATCTTTGGATTTTAATTTACACCTTGGGCATGACTGTGTCTATGCCATGAAAGCTATCGTTTCCACACTCTTTTGATTGATGTATTTTCCTCATAATGGAAACATGGTGACTATTGATCAAATTTCATTTATTAGGCATGATCATCGTATGAATGTCGACCATCCTACTTCCCTAAATTTTACTAATATAGTGGTATCCCCCTCGCCATAGATTAATTATGTGGAAACATGTCCCATGCCTTCCACTTCTGATAAAAAATAGCCTCTTGATGTATGCTCGACTTCTTTTGACTTAGATCTGGTAGTTGACACAGTGATCTCTTTGATAGGGCTATTAGAGCATGATCTCCCTACCCCTATTGCATCCCTCGACATGCATACCTTTTGGAGCATTGTTCTTCCATCCAAAGAAGATCTCCTGAAGCCATGATCGAGGTATGTCCCTTGACATGTATTCCTTCCAAAGCATTGTCCTGTTAGAATCCATGATCGAGATGAAGCCATGATCATAGTTTTTCTTTCTAGGTGGCAAGCTCGTTAAAAAATGAAACATAGGTCTAGGAATCGAAACCAGTAGTCATGAGCATAGTTCCAGTTTCTGTGTCAAGCTCGTTAAAAATTGAAACAACCAACCTTGAACATAGTTCTTTGTCTATATCAAGTTCATTAAAAAATGAAACAGACCTCCAACCCCCCTTTGATTTATTTGATTCTTTTACTAGATCTTGTGACTGCACCTCCAATTCATCTGCCTATGTCCTTTGATCTCTTTCTTCCTTTGGTGAACATTTACCTATTAGTATGCAAGAGTCTTATCGGGTACATAAATTGATGACCATATAAGGTTTTCACATGAAACAAAGTTTGGGGGGCATGTCTCCAGCCTCTGGGAATCATGTTGGAGTTAAGCCACTAGCTTCTCAATTTGGGGGAAAAGTACCAACCACCCATTGGTATCCCTTGAAACCGTTGGATATTACATTGGGAAGTTCCAAGCACAGTTATTTTTTGGTTTTAAGCTCATTAAAAAATGAAACCAATTTTGAGCATAGTTTATTTTCTAGTGTCAAGCTCGTGAAAAAATGAAACCTACCCAGGCATAGTTTTACATTGTTTCAAGCTTGTGTAAAAAAAAAACCTACCCTGAGCTTAGCCTTTGTACTTTCTCGTGATCGTAAACACATGAGAATAGGTTAATGAGCTTAGTCTTTATTCTTTCTTGTGCTCGTAAATACATGAGAATGGTTTACCAAGCATAATTTTATCACTTTTTCAGACTCGTAAAAGATATATGAAAAATGAACTCTTTGGAGTCTCCTTTAAGCTCTTTTCAGACTCCCTAAATATGAAAAGATTGAAGAGAAATCTTGTTTTCTTTCATGCTCATTAAAGTGAATTAGAAAGCACGTCTGTTGAGTGATAGTTTATCTCTTTTTTAGTCTCATCATACTATTTACAAAAAAGGAATAACCTAAATGCCTTGGTTAGGAGAGTTCTCTTAAGTATTATTTTATACTTTTTCGGGCTTGGGAGACTAAACTTATGAAAAATTTCATTTGCAATCTTTTTTATAAATATTTCCAGACTCTCTAAATATGAAAAGGCCATTGAGTTTCCTTTCCCTAGGCTTGTAAAATCATACAGTGGAAGACCCATTTAGGAATGAAACCTTCCTTCTTCAAGTTCGTTAAACATGTGAAGATGGGACTCATGGAAGATGAGTTAAACGAGCATTTGTTATCATCCTTGAGCTCGCCAAAACACAAAGAGGTACTTGCCTATCTGGGAGGGGAAATTTTTTGGGAAGTGGGTCAATTGTTTGAACCATTATGGAAGTTGTTTAGTCACCCTTGAACATGGAACCTATATACATATGCTTATAGTTGGGTAATCCACTTGTCTCTGAGTCATACCAATTCCATGAGTCATTTTACTCCTTCAACCCATTCGAAGAATGTCATCAGTCTTTTTCGTTCCAGTTGAAAAGTCTGTATGGTCACCCTATATTTTGGTCTGTGATCATCACATTATGTTTGTATCCATGCCTTGAGTCAATGCTTCCAAGTCAAAGTTTTTTTGGTTATGATGCAAAGCCGTTTGTCTTGCCGCACAATGTTCAAGGGAGATCTCATCCTTACAACCATTATGCGGTATCATCCATTTTTTGTCCTTGTGCCATTCCAAACTCCTTTGATATATCACCACCCTAGATTAGTTTCATGTCGATGATGGGGGATACATCATGGCCCTCCTTCGACGGGTCTATTCCTATCGAATCCAACTCATTATCTAGGAGTTAGACTTAGAAACCAATCAATACCTTGGAACTTGCATGCCAAGTTTCCTCGCATTTGATAGTAGGTTTACATTATTAACCTCTGATTAAATGATTCCTAGAATATTTGACTTCAACTCATTTATTCACATTCTATGGAATGTATTGGGGTACCTTGGGAATCATTGTCATTATTGGTGATTTCCTTTGCACTTGTTAACGATATACATTAATTATCAACAATCAAGTTGTTTCTACCATGTTAGACATCAACACATGTATTCACATGGATAGAATCATACCTATTAGGGATTGAGATGAATACCATGAGAAATTTTCAGGAACCTACCAGTGTTATGTGCCTAACCCAGGTTGTGATGGAGAGAATTTTATACATTGTTGCATAGATCCACATTGTATTGGTCTATGGATATGTTTTTTTGTCATATTGTAACTCCATTGTGTACAATCACATGGATACAACTTGATCACATCATGGAGAAATGGATCCACGTTGTATGTTTGGTGGCCATATCCTTAGTCAGTACACTCATGGATGCATAGTGTATTGGTCGACGTCCATGCCTTGAGTCCATTTTTTCTGAGCATGGGTATTATGCCTATGTAGGGATGATATATGTATACTAATTAATGATTGCATGCAACTTCCGAGAGGTTCTCCTTCTTCAGTCCCTTGATACACAAATTTTGCAAAGTGTTTTAGCCATCATTTTCTCTTCTGACCTCACACTTTGGGGGGCATATTCTATACACCATTTTTTCATACCTAACCAAGTGTCGCATCTCACTTTGTTAAATGTCATAAGTGTTGCATCTCACTTTGTTAAGTGTCGCAATTGTGACATCTCACCATGTAAGTGTCACAACTGCATTGGAGTATGCTTACTAAGTGTCATGGCCTAAATGTGATACTTTTGTAAGTATTACGACCTCGAAATCATGTAAAATTACATGTCATGATCCCTAGTCAAGTTGGAGGAGAAAATCCGTCATTTGGAGACCGGAAACCAACTTTTTATCTTGTCTTTTTGGCCCTTTTTGACTAGGGACGCCCCCCTTCCCATGCATAGGAGGCATCCTCCCTCCTTTCTCAGTTATAGGGGAGAATCTAGGACACCATGTTTTCCACTCTGGGGGATATTTCTTACAGTTAAAGAGGCTTCCATGTTTTTTTGGGCAGTTGGTTCAAGAAGGATTTGGGTTGTTTGCATTGTTTTCATCAAGATTCACTTGACCCTCTTCCATTCCATGTTGAGGGAAATACATGTTCATGAAGATAAAAGTAAATTGTAACCCAATCCATCAAAACAATCAACCATACTCTCCATTTATACATGTTAGTTGGACCTCTTGAATCCTATATAACTAGGGCCATTCATGGTGAAAGGGGGGACCAGACTGAGCATAAAATTGATGATCTTGAGAGAAACTTAGGAGGAGAATATCAAGAGAGTGAAACCCTTGTTACTGAGAGAAAATATCCATAGGTGTGCGTTCAATGGTTGAAGAGGAGTATTGAAGGGGAAAGAACATCTATTTGAGGTTGTAAACTTCTTGCTTCAAATTTCAATAAATAACTTAGCCTATTTCCATACATCTATCTTATTCATTATTTCTTGCATGTATCTACTTGTATTATTTGATATTAGGTAGTAGTAGTAAGGAGTTTGTATATCCATTTTGCAGGTTCATCTTCACATTTGAGGTGTGGATCTAGAGCTCAATATTGGGAACAATGAGGAAAAACTACAAAAAAGGGTACCATTCCCCTATTTCTCCTCTCTCTCTCTCTCTCTCTCTCTCTCTCTCTCTCTCCACAAGTAAAGAAATAAAATATATGGAATTTGGAATGTTAGTGTCTATTTGTTAGAATTGTCTCAATCATAGGAAACCCGATTGAGGGGGTTTTCACCTATTCACAGGGGCTATTTTTCCACCACAATAATCCCCACATTTACCTAAGCACATTGAAAGTGAAAGAGATGACAAACAAGAAAAGGAAAGAGTCATTCAATGGAGATACAATGAACTCATTAGCCCATAAAAGATAACAATTCCATTAGTTTATCACATATAAGTGGTATTCTGAGGTTTCACCAGAAGATAATATTACAAAAAAAGTGTGTACATCTAGGATAGCCAAAGCTAACAAAGTATGGGTCCATGGCCGAAGTATTTGATTTCATAGAACTAGTAGCGTGGTGTGCTAGTAGATTTTATCCCAAGTACCAACTGATCAAAGTGAAGGAAAGTGGAAGAACTCCTGTCCCTTTGAATCCAAACACCTTTATAAGGATATTGTGATTTCCAAGACTGGACAAAGTCCTCAAACTCTCTAAGGCATATTCTTTCCCAAATTCTTGGGGTGGCAGGATGAGTTTGATAAAGGAATTTTTGGTTCAACCTCCTATTGGACCCACTAACCCCTGTCAAATTAACATATGCATGTTGTCCCAACCATATAAGGAATTCACATGGCTCTTTGCACGCTTGGTATGTATTGCACATCCTTCATTACTCTATATGAGTAGGGGTGATTTTCGACTGGGCCCAAATCATCTCTAATGNNNATATATGAGTAGGGGTGATTTTCGACTGGGCCCAAATCATCTCTAATGATATTTCCCACTAGCTCTCAAACTTCATTCAGACCATGAGGTTCTTCATGAACTCTTAACTTGGTATTTCTTTAGTTTATTGAAACATGTTCCAAGGCATGCCCCCAAGGGGAAATGCCAATTTTAATGAGGATCTTTCCCAATTATGTTATCCTATATTATGGAAGCACAAAGTACCATTTCATTTCTATCAAATCCAATATTCCTTTGTTAGATAATGTAGAAGTATGCTTACTAGGATGGAACCAACTAGGGTAATAGAGGAAACCAAAAGCTTTCTTGTGGGGAAGGGAGTATGTATATTTGAAGAAGAATTCAAATACAAAATACTCTTTGGTTTTGAAGGTAAACCCCTTCTTCTCCCCCATTTTGTATATGAAAAATATTTAGTTTATGAATTATGCTGACAATAAAGAATGTGGTTTGTTTTCTTTGATAAAAAGAGAAAATGAAAGTTCATCTCGGTGCCTTTAAAAATTGTTGATATTTCAGTTCAAATTTCATCTAGCATGGATTAGATGGTTGAGTTGTTTGATTCCTTTAATATGAAAGAGGTCGAAGCACATGGGGGATTTGATCCTGAAGGTGTTTTCATGGCCCACTTAGTTTCAATTTTCCATGGTTTGATTTTCACTAGGCTAGAGGAAATCACTGAGGGAGTCGACAATAATGAAGATACACATGTTGAAGCCAACGTGGTAGCCATGATAAGTAAAATTTCTCCTTAGAAGAAGAAGCAAGTGTTTATATAGGAATTAACTACAGAGGAGAATAGATCTGATAGTAGTGTTGGTGTCTAAAGACAAAGTTGCACTAAAGGACGAGCGTGCTCCATGAGAGAAAAAATAGATCTCCTAATGATGATAGAACAATCACAAGGATCATCTATAAATAGGTCTTGATCATGGACCAGACCAACAATATCTGGTGGAGTCGATTGCACCTGTCCATAAAACAAGGATCTGGGATCCTATGTGGACATTGTCAACCATCAATTTAATCGGTCGTCGACCCAAATAATTGGTCGATTTTCTTAACTGATAAGGTGAGGTTTACGATGGAACCACATGTTCCAACACCCACCTATAAAATCAACTTGGAGGAAAAACAATTATGCAGCTTCCCCCCTGAATTTGTTCTGACTGCAAAAGTTGATCATAAGACAGTACAAAAAAAATCTTGAGGAAGTCTGATCACCATCAACACAGATCAAGGAAAATAAGGAAGACTTCCATTGCAAAGTGGTTGCAAAATTACTATCCAAGCATAGTCCTAGTTGGTCAATCGACTAGACAACAAGACAACACCAATCAGGAGATGATTTGACTAGACAAGAAACATACCATTGTAATCAATTTCTATGAATCCAACAATCCCTGCCAAGCTAGACAGTCTTTGTATCGAAATAGTCTTTGTATTAGGTAAATAAGCATAAGTACAACTCCCAACAACACAGTCTAACATGGTTCAATCGGTCTTGACAAATCCAAGTTGATTCAATTGTGTTTACACATCAAAACATTCAATCACTCTCCCCCTTAAACACAAATGAGGGATGAAAATACCAGTAATAAATCTTCATCGATACAATAGTTTATGAACAATAACTAGTAGAAAATTAGTCCAAAAATATGCAGTCAAAAACTTCCATTTGATTGTCATCTCTGGTCAAATCTCAATTGACCAATATCCCAATTGAACTCCATTCAACTATCATGTTGGGGTGATCTCGTGGTTAAACAATGCAAAAAAATCAATAATGAAGAGGAATGTTGCACAACTGTATAATGAATGATACACAATGGTAGGAATTACTCAAACATCTAGGTATCTGTGCCCGTGATCACTCATCAATCCAACCAGAGTCTTTCCTTGTAGTCTGTACATGTCCATGGTTCTATATTTCACGTCTCTTTTGCAAAGATAAAGAAACATAATTTCCATTCCTTCGATTTCTATGGTGAGGATGACAATAAGGCACAAATGTTTTTGTTGGCGGATTAAGAGATATAGGATCATTGTATGGTGTACTCTCAAGTGTAGAACAACTTGGTATATTAGCAACAATGTCAACAACAAAAATATTCTCATGTTATGTCATTTTAGGAACAACCATATTATCAAATGGTTCAACACAATTAATAGGAGATTTCTCTTAAGTAAAATCAATTTGAACTCCACCCGCAACAAATAAAACTTTGTTGGTTGCAGCAAGGGAAGGTGTAAGCAAGGAGACAGTAACAACATCGTATCCAAAACCTATTCTTGGTGACTTCATCTCAGGTGTAATATAAGCAACAATACCCTGCCCATTCTTCCCAAGTCTGCCTCCAGTATATCCCATCTTGCTAAGCAGTCGAGACATTATACCTGTAGTGTGTTTTTCAAAGCTAGGATAAACAACACAATCAATGATGCATAAATCAACATAATCTTGCTTACAAAGAGAATCAACAGGTGGAGAAGAAATGGGTGAGCCTGGAAACTCAACAATAGTATGCTTATCAATATTCTATAGTTAACAAACTTCTTCTTCAAGGTGTTGTTTGAGGTCCTAAAAGCCATAAATAGTATAATCCTTCTCAGTCAACTGCAACAATATGGCATCGCAATATTCTCTTAATGTCTGATATTTATCAAACAAACATGTATTATCTTCTTGAAGAGGAGAATATTCTTCCCAAAGCTCATCAACAGAGGCCTGTAAGTGGGAAACCTCATGAGCAAGCTAGGCATTTGTTTCCATCAACTGATTGACTTCCATGTCTAAAACAATATTTGTTGTATGAGGAAGATATTTCACTTCTTCCTCCAAGTATTAAATAAGGTTAGAGTTGTCTTGAAATTTGTTTGCAAGAGTCTGGAAAATATTTTCATGGTGTTCCCCATGAAAATAACCCTCCTGAAGTGCTCATACATAACAACCTGGAATGCATTTTCTTTATTTTTCAACTGATTTTTCAGTCATGCATTCTCTGTCTTCAAGGATTTTTTTTTTTATGAGAAAGAATTTTCACCTACTTCTCAAGATCAACAAAAAGATTTATTTTATTTCCAAAATCATCTACCAAATCCTAAAAAATGGTTTCCATTCCCTGTTCTAGGTAAAAAAAATTCTTATATTTCTCATCAAACCACTGTAAAAGGATGGTTTGAAAAAGGGTAGCCATATCTTTTAGCTGAGTATGAGTTGTCTTCGGTTCATCTTTTAATCATTGATTCTCAATATACAACTGTGCAATGACATTCTGCAATTCAATGACCTCTGCACAAAGTCGGTCATGAGATTCTTCCAAGGCAATGGCCTTATTCTCATGAAGCTCCTACTTCATCAAGCATGCCCATCATCAATGGAGAGAAAGATCCAAGCACTAAATCTGTAAAGGAAAAGAGTGGAGATTAAGTTGACCACAACAAGAAGTCTGGCTTCACTAGTCGACGTACACCAAGTCAAATTCTAGTAGGTTACCTCCAATAATAAATCGACTTCTAGNNNGTCAAATTCTAGTAGGTTACCTCCAATAATAAATCGACTTCTAGTGATGTAGAGTCATCAATGGAGAACCCATCATACGCATACAATACCAATCGTACAAATCCAATAGTCAACGACTAGAAGCGATTCTAGTCGTTGCTCGGTCGAGGTTGGATCTCTTGTATTCAATCAATGAGTGGAGTTCAGGCAGATCTTAGTGAACATTGAGGGATCTTGTCAAGTCAAACAAAAAATGGATGGAAACACCATTCGAGTAGAGCCACAACTAGTTGAGTGGATGAGGTTTAATATATTGGCAATCGGTCTTCAGTTCCGAACAACCCATTACTTATTTTGGAAAAACAGATCACAGCTTCACCATTGTCTCAATCCCATTTATGTTCTCTAAAAACTCGAGATCACAATCAATAGATATGATACCATGTTGGGACAGACATTAACCACAAAGGAGAATGGATCTGAGAGTAGTGGTGGTCTCTAAAGGCACCGTTGCACTGAAGCATGAGCATGCTCCATGAGAGTACAAATAGATCTCCCGATGATGATAGATTTATTACATGGATAATTTATAAATAGGTTCTAGTCATGAACCAAACCAACAATCTCAGGTGGAGTCAGTTGCACATGTCCATAAAAAACAGATATGAGATCCTAAGTGGACATGGTCAACTGCAATTTAGTTGGCCGTCGACCTAAAAAATTGGTCGACTCCCTTAACCAACAAGGTGAGGTTTATGATGGAATTGCATGTTCCAACAACAAATCACTTGCAACAATGAAAATCCATAAACAAGTTCAAACATTTATGCGAAAAAGGTCCCTATCTAAGAAGAAGCCAAACAATGTCAACACAAACAGAGAGGTAGATCCATGACTAGTGCTCATGGATAACACACATTAAACTAATAAA
>CBVK0100306078.1:0-11111 GCA_900067695.1 Picea abies | reverse complement strand
TAGGTAGTTTTTGAAATGAAACTAACTAAATAGAAGAGGAAGCTACTTGATATATGGAAATTAAACACACAAGAAGTAGCTAAGGAAGGGGAGAAACCCTACTCAACATGCTTGAAGGTGTTGATATCCTTCTACAAAACATGCTTAGAAATGTTATCTCCAAATATATAATCAATGGAACAATGTAATCTACTAAAAATACATGAAAAGATAAACAGTAAGTGGAAGTGTAACTACCCCAAATGCATTTTAGTAACAACATACCCTCCTTACTCACAAACTGTGCTGGAACCTCCCTTGAGATGTTGATGTTGATTGACCAAGATGTGATATGGGATGACACAAAGAACACCCTAAGAGAAGCCAGTCGATCCAACAAGGGAAGAGCAAGCCAATTAAGAGAAGAAACTTGTTGAGGAAGCCTCTAACAAATGAAATGTTGAAGGAGACAACATATCCTATATGTCTCTCAAGAGTGTGAAATAAGGAGACGAGTGTTAGATCACAAGTTTGGCATTAATCCAATAGAGCTTCAACGTCTAAGAGAATGTGAAAACATGCAATTTAAAAGAAGGAAAGGAGCTACTTAAATAGATTTTGGAACAACCTAAAGGCACTACTAGACATTTACCTAGTTGTTGGAAAAGGTGTGATTTATATTGGAACTAAATCGTAGGTTTTGACTAAGGAACCACTAGTTTGAAATTCATATCATATGTAAGTCTAGGAAAACACTCTTTGATCTATATGTCATAGGTAATAAGCATGATAGAGAACCAAAAAATAACAACTAACACCACACACAAAGACCAAGGAGATTAAAGGAAGGTTTAACCGAGTAGACCCCCTAAAAATCACACCCAAACATATTTAGGGACATTAGGGAGCCAAAGTGGGTCACTTCCAACCAACTAGGCAACTAACCAAAGGCATGAAGCCCAAGACTGGTCCAATGACCTAGAAGATGTCCCAAATTTTCTAAGGAGTTTGGCATGCATTCCAAGACTTCCATAACTCAGTTTCTGCACAAAAAATGAGTATATTGTTGGGAATGAATTTTTTATGAGATTTATGTATAGTCCATACAGATACAAGCATAGAAAACGAGGGTCATACAGTCCAGAATTTATGGGCACATTTTTCAAGGAGATTCGGCATTGTTTTCAAGGAAAATGCCTGGCACAAATCTTTAGATAAGTTTGTGTATTTTTTATGAAGATATCCATGTTGTAAAAATAATTTTTCTCTGAGCTCTGAATAATAAAAAAAATCCTCCCCTCTCTCACTGGTTTTCTCCTTGTGGGATTTTCTAGGGTCTTGTTTTGGACCAAAAATCTTCGTGTTATCATTTCTGGGTGTGTTTTTATTTCTGGTTATTGGTTGTAGTTGACTTCATGTGTTTTAGTTTATGAGATATTTATTTTCTCCTAACTAATTTGCAGCTATAAATGCAATGTGGATTGGGCATTAAACTATGTTGTCTCATTGAGACTTGAAACCGGGTTTGGGTGTGAATTATTCTACATGGTATTAGAGCTAGAAAGTGGGAAAGAGAATAAATATATCAGCACAAAGAACAAAGAGTTTTCTAAGAAGAGGACGTACTTCACCAGGAAGAAAGTTTTGGACTTGAGTTTTAGTTGTGAGTGACAATGGCCACTGGTTTGAGGGTTGAAGACAGATTAGATGGAGTTTCTAATTTAATCTCATGGAAGGAGAGGATTGTGTTGCTTCTGCAAGAGTGTGAGTTGTGGGATATTGTGGGGAACTCACAAACTAATCCTGTGACGGTGCCTACATGTGATACTCTTTAGGATGCCTACACCAAAAAGAACGTTAAGGCTAAAAATTGTCCTTGATGCCATTAAGGACCATGTGATTCCACATGTGACCGAGAAGTCCAATGCCTATGAGATGTGGGAATCCTTAACCAAACTTTACCAAAGTTCCAATGAAAATTGGAAAATGGTATTGAGGGAGAAACTGAAGAGCATTAAAATGACCAAGACTAAAAGTGTTTCCACCTATCTTACCAAGCTAACTCAGATGAGGGATGAACTTGGTGTTGTTGGGGAGGTTGTTGTTGACAGTGAATCTATGAGGAATGCTTTGAATGGCGTGACCAAACAGTGGGTTGTCTTTGTTGAGGGTATTGTGGCAAGGGAGAATCTTCCCAAGTGGGATCATCTTTGATATGACTTCATTCACAAGGAAAATCGAAAAGGATATGTGCATGGGAGTTCATCCATAGGTAATGAAGAGGAGAATGTGGCACTTGCAGCTAAAGGAAAGAATAAGAACAAGCAAAAAGGTGAAGAGAAGAAGGAAATGAGCAAAGTCAAGTTCTTTGCATGTCACAAGTTTGGACACTATGTTGGATAGTGTCCTAATATGAAAAAGAGGCAAGTTGCAACTTCAACGGATGTGGAGGAGTTTACCCATAGATTCGAGAAGGAGTATTCACTGTTGGTGTGTCTTTCCTCGAGAGAATCATCTATTGGTATTTGGTACATTAATAGCGGTGCCTCCCGCCATATGACAGGTGTTCGTGAGTATTTCACAGATCTTACAGATATTGTAGATATTGAGGTGGTTCTTGGAGATGATTGAGTGGTTAAGGAAGTTGGTAGTGGGACAATGTCATTTTAGAGGGAGTCTCTACCTCTCATGTTGTTGAGAGATTTCCTATATGTTTCAGGCTTGAAAAATAACTTGGTGTCAGTTTCCACTATTGAGGATAGGGGATATGAGGTATTCTTCTGTGATGGGCATGTTTTCTTGTATCCTAAGGGATCCAGTGTCACTTCAGCCAAAGTGATTGGGATCCGGCATGAGAAGTTGTAAAAGCTCATGTTTCAACCTACTAGAGCATTGATGCATAGTACCAGTAGCAGTGACCTCTGTGAGTTATGGCATAGGAGGATGGCCCATTTTCACCATGGATCTTTGAGGATATTGAGGAAGATTGTGACTAGAGTGTCAGATTTCAGTACAGAGCACTAGGAACTATGCAAGGGGTGTTCTCTTGAGAAGCACACCAAGACTTATTTTCAAGTAGTGACAACAAAGTTGCATGCATTCTTGATATGATTCATTATGATGTATGTGGTTCTTTGTCTTCTGCATCTTTGAGTGTGTTAGCACTAGAAGTCACTCCATACTACAGAAAGAGTGAGCCCAGGATCCATTTAGATATAAGTGATTAAATCAGGTTTAAACTCAGGTGGATCAGCAAGGAAGAGCAAGGAGGGTAGTAAATTGTCTGCAAAGTCATTACATTAGGCATGGAGTCAATACATCCTATAGATCAAAGGAACTCAAGCTGCTAACCCGACCAAAAGAGCTATAATTGATGGATGAAGGTATAATGAAGATAACAAAAAGAAGAATATCATTAAACAAATATCCTCTCTACAAAAATGACTTAAAATATTACTAGAACGGAGATCATGAAAGGAGGCAATTACTACAAATCATTTGCATCTCATGATTCTCATGCCCATGAACAACCATTGATCTTCAATTCATGCAATTCCATTCAAGCAAGATGACAATGTAGAATGATAAAAAAAATAACACAAAGTTTGATAAACAACTTTCATGAATTTCTAATGGTAGAAATGCCTACAACACATGCCTTCAAGCTTACAAATACACAAATAAACTGCCCCTGTAGCTCTCTCAAGTATCTCTCCAGTTGTCTCTAGTCATGAACCCCTTTCTCCAAGAGCTCCCTCCTTCATTCAATAGAAAATAGCATCCAAAATATCCTTAGGAGGTCACATTCTATCTCTTTCATTGGATTATGGGCCTTGGAGATAGGTGGCAACAATCAAAGAGACAAAAATCCAACAAACTTCTAAATTTTAGGAAGTTGTTGGAAGTCATTAATAAATATGTTTCCAACTCACTACATGAGGTTTTAATGGAGCTAAATATTAGGTGCATGTGTCCTTTAGCATCTAACTAATATTTGAGAAGTCATTTGAACCCTCCTTGACAGGTGGCAACCTCCAAACAAGGCATATTTATCAAACTGTTAGAGTTCGCAGTGCCTTTGACAATATGTGTTGTGAACTTTCCTATAAGTGGTAATTTTGAATTTTCTCTCAAAATACGAATTGAGTTGGACTGATTTTTTTTCCTAATGTCAATGGAAATTAGTTTGTAGCGCTACGAACTTTCCTGTAGGTGCCAATTTTCTTCAAAAAGGATTCAAATGATGAAATAAATATGCCAAGTTTCCAAAATAATCTGTTGGACCATGCTAAATATTCCTTCATCCTCTGAGCAATGAAAAATGTCTTCCAAAACAACAAGTAAGCAATCATAAGAAAAAAAATGTTTCTTAGGGTTTTGTTGCAAGTAATTTTTACAGTATTGCAGAGGATAAGATGTAACTTGAAGCTGGAAGCTTGGATGAAATGATGATGACAAGGCTGAATGAAGTCTGAATAACCATATTTCAAAGAAACTATACAAAATAGAGAGTTGGCATCACTAGTTTAGTTTGCAACATGTAAAATCATGTAGAAAAATAGATCTCTTGATGACTAAAATGCTTTGAAAATGGTGGAATTTTGAATATCAAGTAATGGTAGTTAGGATATGATTTTTACCCCTTGCTGCATAAAGTTGAACCATCAACCTTCAAGTGTTTAACTTGGCACCAGCCGTTCTAAGAGAGTTTGCAGTGCATATGATTTATGACTTGACAAGATGCTTTAGGTGGTTAGATGAATGTCTAAGACCCTTTGGAAACTTGTTGTATGGCAACATTTGATGGTGACCTTTACTTTCCCTCTTGTGCTAATAATGACAACCACCATCATGACACCAAGACTAGGAAAATGTAGTTTGATCAACTTTAGACCCAAGGTTAAAATCAATACCTTGATTTATTAACATCAAACATGACTCAAAAAACCTTTGACAACCTGTACATCCTATGTGTTAACACATAAAATAAAATTATTTTACCTTAAAAATCGCCAAAACTTTTATAGAAACTATATAAAAATCCTTGGAAATTTGAATAATTTTAAAAAACTATCGCCAAACATTTTAAATTTTGCATATTAAGGACTAGTAAGATTAGCCTAGGTTTCTACATTTTAATTTTACATTTTGCATATTAAGGACTAGTAAGATTAGCCTAGGTTTCTACATTTTAATATAAATTTGCATCCTTAAAATTATCCCTCTGACTCACTCGAATGGATCATTATCTGTCTCTTATACACATCTCTGATACTTGGCCAAACTTAATTACAATGTCCTTTATATGGATCTTGATGTAAAAAATCATGTCAAGGGTATGTTTGTTTGACATTGTTTATGGCCAAAATTTATGAACGATTTGACACCAAAACACACTACCTAGTCCATTTGACCAATTCAAAACATTTTGGTATAGTGGAATACTTTATCACCACATTTGAGCAATTTCTTTCAGAATAGAGGGAATTTCCAATGCCTTCTTCATGGAATGATTTATCAGTGGCCTAAAGGATGAAATCTGAGCCTAGTTCCTCATGGGTCACCCCCAGACTTGGTTGGAAGGTACTCAACATGCCAAGGAAGAACAACAGGTTGTATTTTCCCAGAACCTAAAACCGTCTTTTCTTCCTCACCCTCAACCTACCAATACTACCCCTCACTCAATTCCTCCCAATATCCATAAATTAATTCGGGTAGAAATGGTTGAACGCCAACTCAAGGGTCTTTGTTATAATTGTGATGACAAGTATTCTCTTGAGCACAATTGTAAGGAACAAAATATTTTTATGGCCATTTATGAGGATGTTGCTGATGAGGAGGCCAAATTGTCCCCGATGTAAGAACTACCCCAAAGAGATGATCATACTCCGCCCTATGATCCCCTACAAGTTGAACCACTCATTTAAGTGCATGCCCTCATTTTCTTATGTTCTCCATAAACACTCAAGATCATTGGCTACATTAAGAACAAGAACGTCATAATCCTCATTTACAGTGGCATCACCCATAATTTTATTCATTGTCGCATTCCCTAGGAAATCAATTTCTATATTCATCCAATCAACAATTTTCAGAGCATGATTTCCAATGGTGGTTCCATGAAATGTGGCGGGCGTTGTGAAAATGTGCACCTATAAATTGGTCAGTACCACCTAAAATCTCATATGTTTTCTATCAACATGGGAGGTTGTGACATTGTGCTTGGTGTTTAATGGTTACGCACTCTCGGCCCCATCCTCATGGACTTTAAGGACCTAACCATGCAATTCTAATAGGAGGGATATCAGTATAAATTCCAAGGCATCACAACAAGTTCACCTGAAATCATCAGTTCCTACTGAATGAAAAAGATACTAAAAAAAGGTCACTATGTAATTATTCCCCAACTGCATTCCATTCACATAGTTGAGAAACTTTATGTGCACCCTGACCTCCAATATATACTCTCTCAAAACCAAGTTATATTTAACACTTCCCATAGATATCCTACTTCCCATAGTTCCCATGATCATTCCATTCCTCTATTACCCAACAATCTTCCTCCATATGTTTCCCTTATCATCATCCCTTTTCCCCAAAAAATAAAATTGAGAAAATTGTTCAAGAACTACTAGAAGCATGTGTTATTCATCCTAGTACCAGTCCCCATTCTTCTCCAGTATTCATGTTACTCGAAATAAGGAACTCGACACATGTGCCTTGATTTTCATGCTCTCAGCAAAGTCCCAATCAAGGACAAATTTCCCATTCCTTTCATTGATGAACTTTTGGATGAATTGAGTGGTGCCTAATACTTTACAAAAATTGATATTTGTTCTCGCTACCACCATATATTCATGAAAGAGGAATACATCCCCGAGACTACCTTTATAACTCATGAGGGTCACTATGAGCTCTTGGTCATTCCCTTTGGCTTGTGTAATACCCCTGCCAATTTTCAAAGTATCATTAATCATGTCTTATGTCCTTTCCTCTATCATGTTGTCTTAGTTTTCTTTGATGAAATCCTCATCTATAGTCAAACTTGGAAATCCCATCTTTCCCATGTGGATCAAGTTCTCCATCTATTGTCTTAGAAAAAAAAAAATCTCGAACAATCTAAATGTACTTTTGGTGCCTCTCAATTTGAGTACCTAGGTCATATTTTAGGAAATGATGGTGTATGGGTGGATCCTAACAAATTTGAAGCTATGAAGGATTGGGCTCACCCTAAAACTATTAAAATATTGTGTGTTTTCTTAGGTTTAATAGGCTGTTATCGCAAGTTTGTTCAGAATTATGGAAAAATTGTAGCTCCTGTCACTGATCTCCTTAAAAAGAATGATTTCATTTATACTCCAATAGTTGATCAATCCTTATAGGCCTTGAAATATTCTATGTGAAAAACCCATGTCTATGAACTACCCAACTTCGCCAATACTTCTTCTTGGAATGTGATGCATCGAGGAAAGGAACTGGGACAATTCTCATGCAACATGGTAGACCTTCGACTTTTACTAGTGAATAACTATCATAGCAGAATTTGGGCCAATCCACCTATGAAAAGGAAATTTTGTTGATTTTTCATGTAGTGGATCTATAGCATCCTTATATATTGGGGAAATGATTCCAAATTAAAAATGATCATTATAGCCTCAAGTCTATTCTAGAACAAATAATTGCATCCCTGTAGCAACAAAAATGGGTGACCAAGTTGTTTTGATATGATTATGAGATCATATAAAATAAGTTTAAATAAAATGTGTTTGTTGATGCTCTTTCAAGGAAATATGAAGAAGGATCCCTCCTTTCCCTCTCCTTCATTATAACAGATTGGCTTCAATATGTTCACCAATAGTGGTTGCAAGACCTGAAACTTTCTATCCTGATCCAAAAATTGCAATAGGGTCATCAAGATTCTCCAGGGTACTCTTGGAACAATGAAGAGATTCACTATAAAGGTCACCTATATTTAAGAAAATAGTTGAACCTTCAATCCACAGTTCTCTATGAGTTCCATGCTTGATCCGCAACTGGGAATTTAGGGTTTACCAAAACTTATGAATGGGTCAATTGTTCATTTTTATGGGATGGTATGAAAAGGACATTTGCACTTTTATGGATGAATGTGATACTTATCAACACAATAAGGGAGAAACATTCAAATCTATACAAACAATCCAACCAATCATGATTCCCCCTGCTATTTGAAGGGATATTTATTTGGATTTCATTGTTGACTTACCTAATGTTGGCACACATGTGTAATACCTAGGTTCAAGTTATCTTAACCAACATACCCTTCATACACCGACCCTTTTGTCATCACCTTCATGTAGGAAAAGTCTCACTCAACGTATCTATGGGGACTACAAGAACCAAGTTTCTACAGTTGTGAGAGAATGTGAGTCAATCAACTTATTCATTACAACCTATCTGTACTTTGCGCAATATTCAAATGCTATTTAATCCTTAATTGATTCATACATACAATTGTGATGAAATTTACAATATCACTTAGTTATTGAGTCATTTAATCTATTGCACAACATCAAATCATCAACAAAGTTAGATTTGACCATGAATAATAAAAGTAAACATGAATAAGAACATAAAAAACCATTCAACACAGACTTTAACTTAGTTCACCCAATCCTGGGCTATGTCCAAAATTGGTTGATTCTTTATTCTTCTTCTTTAGGAAACAATATTAAGATTGTTTTCTATGCTACAATCAATACATCATGATCAATCCCTATCCCGCCTATCCTCTACAGTAAAATATTCCTCCCGTTCACTCTCCTAATTCTCATATGCAAGATATCTTCCTCTCAGTCTCTTTTCTCACCTGATACTCATCAAATTGGACCAGATAGACTCCAAATAGAGAGAGAGAGAGAGAGAAAGATAGAGAGATCCAAAACGAAGAAAACTAGCCAACCACAACAATAATAGTATCAGCAAACCCTAATATACCTGACCCATTACATATATATATAGGAGATTAGGTATTGATACCTTATGAAAACTCATCATGAGTCAGTTAAAATTCTTTTCTCAGGTGTATTTTTTCTCCTTTTGTGCATTCTTTCCCTCCTTTATTTATCTTCTTAATCTTCTTATTTTCTTGATCTTATTGATCTTCTTGATATTATGCTAAGTGTTGTTTTACTACGTTCTTTGACCAAGACTTCTCCCATTTCTTCTTATTATACATGTTTTCTCCATGCTTAGTATTTTCCTCAAAACTGTATTCAAAAATGTATGCCCAACAAGCCACCAACACTCACATGTGTCTCATATCGAGACACTCAGGCCTATCGTGTCATGCTTTTCCATGTATCCATAAACTTTTGGAGGCTCTCCCTCGCTATTTGTACCCCTTTCCTAACTTCTTCTTCCTTACTCAAAATTTCCTCCACATTATGTGCAGTCAAATCCATGAGCTTCTCCTTAGTTTCCTACGTTGCTTGCTTTGTTGTTCCCCGTGTAGTGGAAAACTCCCCTATTACTCAGAGTGATTTGTCCTGCAAGGGTTCTAGCTTCTTCAAAATACTCTTTTGTTCTGATTTCATCTATTCTACTTTAGTATACAACACTCTGCTAGCCAGAATTATTGTCGTCCATTACGCAGGTGGAAATTATTAATTCTCTGATTTTCTTGTTGGTCCTTCTCCTATGCACTCCTTATTTTATCCTTCATTTCCTTCAGCTCTTTATTCATCATGAGTTGGGTCCAAATATGTGCACTCTCATCGCACATCCTTGTGCATTCCTAATCTAGGATTTTAATTTTTGCAACTAATGTTTGTGCTGTCTTTTCCCTTTGTTCCCTTTCTTCTGGTGGTGTCCCTGGTATTGCATGTGATTCCAAATTTTCTTTCTTGGTGAGATATCCTTTAATGACTTTGCCAATATTTGAGACTTTTTCTTCTATTCTGGAATCTACTATAATTGGGACTTCTGGCATTTCTTTTTACAATTTTTGGATGGTCATTTTTATTCATTGAGCCATTTGATCGACTTCTTCCTTATCTTTCATTTATTTCCCATCCTTTTCTTCAGCCTCACTCTTCTCCTTCAGTGTGCTTTCAAAATTTTTCTCCAATGCACTCTTTTCCTATAGAGAAGATATGTATTCCTTTTGTAGCTCTGTCTTTTCCACCATAGCTTCTATCAACTTTCTAGAAGCTGACTCTGCACAGAATCATAATTCCTCCGCAATACCCGTTTTCAATCCTTGTAGCACTATTGTGGGCATCTATGAGATGACTAAGTCTAGGTGACTTATTCCTTGTGCATGTTCCCGCATCTCAGGTGTGGGGAACCTGATTTCATATGTTGGGATTTTTATCACTCGGCACCCTGTAGCCATTTGTGAGAAGTGAGGAGTGGTATCTTCTATGTCCCCTATCACACCTATCGGTTTTCCTTCATTGGATCTTCTTTCTTCTTCTATTCTTACTATCTCCAAGCTCTATTACAATTTAGTCATCTACTCTTGTAGTTTAATATTGATTTTGTCTTATAGTCGTGACATCTGCTGAAATAGCTTCTCAATGGAATCCTTTACTTGGTAAATAATCTTATCCATATCATCATCCATCAATGTATAAAAGTTTGGTTCGTTGTGCACTTTCTTCTTTTTGGGCACAGAGGGGGTTGGTTTTGTATCCTTGTATTTTCTTTTCTCTCATGTCTTCGGTACTATCTACTGCATTTGTTATGCTGATGGTGTTGTCTCCACTATGTCCCCTACACCATTTCCTTGACTATGTTCCTGATAATTCCTTGGACCCTTGCAATGTTCTCCCTCTTAATTTCCAAGATGCTCTGTCTTAGTTCGATCTGCAAGAATCTTCCAATATGGGTCCCAATCCTGCATGATTATATTTATATCTTCTTTAGTAACCTTGTACTTCATCTAGACCCATTCCTCTCTTGGGTCCTTCTTTTCCTGGACATATATATGATTTCATCCTACTCAAAACTTCACGACCGATTCATGTGCTTCCACCAATTTTGGTGTTATGTGTTGTGTTTCCTTAATGCAATGTCGAATCCTTGCAATGTCGAATCCTTTGTGCTATTGACTCAGTTTTACTGAGTGTGCAGGGTTTTGGACCTTGAGG